>PVJO010012162.1:0-56654 GCA_004026905.1 Hystrix cristata | reverse complement strand
TAGAATTTAACTGGTTTTGCATAACTAAAACTTTACATCTGCCGAACAAAAATTCCCTATTTCCCTCTCCTCCCAGGCCCTGGGAACCACTATCAATAAGTTTGCTGCCATGAATTTGATCAATGTAGTTACCTTGTATCATGCAGTATTTTCCCTTCTGTGAGTGGCTTATTTCCCTTTGCATAATTTCCTTGGAGTTCATCCACGCCATCATATATGGCAGTATTTCCTTCTTTTTAAGGATAATATTTTACTCTCTCTAAGCTACACTTTCTTTATCCTTTAACACATCAATAGATATTTAGGTAGCTTCTGCATCTTGGCTGCTGTGAAGAATGCTGCATCTTCAAATAAAGGTATGGCTTTTGTTTCACACTGAATATTTTAATACAGCTGGATATTTTGTGTATGAAAATGGTAAGGCGGAAATTCAGCTAAGAGCTAATTAGGAAATTAACAGCTAATAATCCTAACATCATTTAGTGATTATCTTGTCATCAGGAACCTGAACTGGTGTATCTTTCTTATATTAATTTTCAAGTACCCACAGGTTCATTTAAAGAAAAGGTTTTATGATGAAGCTACAGCTTCCCAAAAATATGGATTTCTAAAATACTGAAAATCTTTGAACTGTGGTCTACAAGCAGTGTCATTTTCACCTTGCCGAGGTGAAACACAATCTTCAAAATCAGTGCTAGGAGAACTCTATCATCATTTTGCTTTACACTCTTCTATCATATTCATTAGGCTACCTAGTTCATCTTTTCCAAACACCTTTCACGTTTAGTAACTAGTAGACCATTCATCAGTTCTCACTACGGCACGTATAATGCAACACACGTACACAAACAAAAACAGCCATTCGAAGCTGCTTACCTGACACTCTTCTTTACTGTGGACCTCGATTATTGATATGTTCCTTGCTCTAACCTCGCCTTATCTTATGCTTGAAACTCACTCATTTCCCCTTTAACGGTCTAATCTAAATAAGTTGGACATCCTTATTTGTCATTAAAAAAAAAAAAGACTAGTAAGACAAAAGGGACAAGGTGAGAAAATCCACTTAACTGAGTAACAGAACTAAACAGAGAGACAGAGCATTTCCTGTGGGTTCCTTGTGTAAGAAATAATCCCTGGAATTAAAAGTTTCCATTATTTTTATGATCATGTTTTGATTTACGTTTTAGGATTTAATATTTATAGGTAAATTATTTGACAAAAGTATATAAGTATGAGTGATATTTTATTTCACAAACCATATTATTTCAGTGATCAGCAAGTACATCAGTCTTCAGATCAAAGGGTTTTTTTGGGTTTTTGTTTTTTTGTTTGTTTGGTTTTTGTTTTTGCATTTTAGGCCACTGCTTTATCAAGAATAAAAAATGTGGGCTATTTTTATTTTTTGATTAGTATGCCCAAATTCCCAATAATTCCCATCTCACACATCATACACCTTTTATTTTACTGTGCTAGTCAGATACCTTCTTTACTATTTCTCCTTAACCATATCTCCTAGATTATGCATTTACTCTCTTTTCAAAACTATATCATAAAATCTATCAGAACAAAAATGAGTTTCTTAGGCCTGTTCTCCTTGCCTTAGTTCTCAGGGTGTCTGGCCTGGATCCTGAGATAAATGAAATAAGGGAGCTGTCCCTTCAATGCAAGGTCTCCCTCCCAGGAGTACACAGAGTAGAAAGGTGCTCACTTTCTTGCTGTCCCACTAGCACCATGGGCCACACTCCAGTTTCTCCACTTTCCTGGCTTGCCTTTAAAACATCCTCCAGTTTGTGCTTTTCTCTTTCACAGTTTATTCTCATCTTCCTCCCTCACTCAAGGGCACCCTCCAGCTGACAAAGGGAGAAATTGTATTTAACCAAATAAATAGGGAGAGTTTACACTTTACTAATGTGTTCATTAATCACTTACCTTCAGGAAAAAGGAAGAAAAGTACAAGCACAGATTCTGTAAATGATGTGCAGTTACATAGGTATTTTAAAATAAATATTGCATGCATCGATAGGTTAGCAAAAGAATCTAGAAATCACAGTGATGGAAGATTATGCACTATGATTTTGTCCTAGGGAAGAAAGCAGTAAGTAAGTGGCCAGTGGGCCCTCTTTGATCACTTTCCAGTGATGTGAATCTCACTTCTTCATATGGCAGCTCATTTCATGGGTGGCTGAGTCCATTTATTCATAAGTGTTTCTTCATAAGAAGTAAAAATAGTCTTTCTAAATTTTACCCACAAGTCCCAGCTTTGCTACCTGGAGCAATATCAAACAAATTTGTCTCTACACGATCATCTATGAATATTTCACAGCCCTCCAGGGTTCCCAAACTCACTATTCTCTGCTCTTTCAAATGTTAGGGCAGGATTCCACACCTCCTTCACTACCATGGCACCTTCCTCCAGTTCACAACATTATGTCGTATTCTAATTACCCCACCAAGTGAGTCAAAACATTCCAGTTTGTCTGGATTAGTGTCACCAACAGTGATATAGAGAGTAGTTTATCAGCAAGCTAGATGAAGTTACCATTTGACTTTTGTTCATTGATATGTTTACTTTTAAGCAATGAAAATATTCCCTTTAACAAGCAAAAATATGAAATGCGAATTGGGTGAGGAAAGAGAATTTCTGAAAGGCCTATGTAAAACCTGAAAATAGATGAATTGCAGGTGCTATAAACTGAAAGTTTCTGTCTTCCCAAAATTCATATATTGAACTTCTAGCACCCGAGGTAATGATGGTACTAGGGGTGAGGCTTCTGGGAGTGAAAAGATCAGGAAGACAGAGCCTTTAGAAGCTGGATTAGTATTACAGAAGACATCCCACAGAAATCCTTCACCCCTGCCACCATATGAGGACATGGCAAGAAGATACCTGGTGCGAAAAAGGAAGTGGGCTTTCACCAGATGCCAAATCCACTGATAGTTGGATCTTGGAGTTCTCAAATCTCAGAACTGTGAGAAAGAAATTTCTGTGGCTTGTAAGCCACCCAATCTATGCTAGTTGATTATAGCACCCTGAATAGACTAGAACATCAATAAGATTGTGTGTATGTGTGCACACATTTGTACACACACTCATAATTTCTTACATCAATGCTTTGTGAGATAGAGAGGCAATTAGTGTATTTAAAAAGATACGCAAGAAAACAAAAAAGCAATAAAGAAAACAGAAAGATAGGAAGAAAAGATAGATGATCCAAAAACCTAATTACCCTTGCCAGCACTTGTATAAAGACTAAGCTTTTAAGACTAATAAGAGAATGCCTGCTTACACTCTATCAGCTGGGGAGGGAGAGAGGAAGAATTGTGCACTTATACATTCAGATTGGTCTGAAATATCTTTATTTCATTGAATGGATAGAGGCAAAACAGGGTGTCATCTTTAGAATCTCACAAGTGTTTTTAGAGTCTTGGGGCTGGGGATTTAGCTCAGTGGTTAGAGTGCTTGCCTCACAAACACAAGGCCCTGAGTTCGATTCCCAGCACCAAAAAAAAAAAAAAAGAAAAGAAAAAAGAAAAAAAAAAAACCTAGAATCTCACAAGTATTTTTCAACGGGTAAGTAGAGCACAGCTTGTGCCTTGTGCCATATTTTTCAATGATAAACCTCAGCATACTACTGGAGATGCAACATGACCTTTAAAACCAATTCCTCGACTATGGTGTCAAACAGAGTACCTACCAGCTTATCTGCAGGGCAGAAATAGGTCCCACAGGAGCAAGGGAAAAGGCCAGAGAAGAGTCATAACCCTCCTATCAGTTTTGGTGTCCTCCTTCCGCTGCCCAGGGTTGTGTGAAAGTTGCATTCAAAAGCTGACAGATTATGTGCTGCCTCTCATTTATATTATAGTGGTTTAGTGACGTGAACAACAACAACAAAAGCCTTCTGTTTCTAAATAATGAGGAAAATCCATCATGCTAAGTTTTCCTGAAACTGTCAAGATAAATTAACTAATTAAAAATTTGAGGTATTAAGGTGGGTGAATTGAAGTTCCCTGTCAGTGTATCTGCCACAGAGAAGAACCAAATTAATATAAGAAAAACTGTAGTTCATGATAAGCAACTGAGGTATAACTCTGGAAATGAGGAATTAACCAAGTGACAGGAGCCCTAAACAGTATGAAGAGTTGGGAAGAGAAAACAACAAAGATTTCTATGACTTCGACCAGGCTGCCCAGGTTGGGGAGCAGTGAGGACCAGACACTGCTGAAGAAAGGTAAGCAGGAAAGTGCCAGCGGTGTCAATCTTAGCAGCAGTCTTCACTTCAGGGGACTCCAGGTTCTTCAAAAGCTGTAAATCTAATTTGGAGTACTGGATGCTCTAAGAGTGACGTCCCTCCTCCAGAGGAGCCTACTGGACTGTAGGCCTCTCACGACCTCCAGAACCCAAGCTACTACAACAGGCACCATTAGATACAACTTGATTTAGAGGCCACCAGCCAGCCCGCGATGCCATCAGAATGCCTGGGTCAGAAGAAGCACCTTCAGCACCCTGTAGCTTTAGGACAGAAGCTGCCATAGTCACAAACTCAAATCCAACCTGTGCTTGCCCCAGAGGAACTAGAGAACATCTCCTCCCCAACCCATAGCCTGCAAACTGTAGCTACTGCTGAGAATTCTGGAATCACCTAGGCCTGTCCACTGGGCTCTGGGAAAGCTGCCAATGGAGTCCCATAGTTTCAGGAATATGGCTACCATAGCTTCAGCCCCTGGCACCATCTATGCTCACCTAGTGGGTAGTAGGGAGGCTCTCCTTCCCAGCCCATGGCCTCGGCACTGCAGCTGCCAGTGTAAAAAGCTCTGGCATGACTTAAGCTTATCTATGGGGACCTGGAAAAGGTCCATCCATTTCCAATAGTTTTAGAACAATGGCCACCAGTGTCAAAAGCCTCTCAACCAGAGCTTGCCTGTGTGACCTAGGGACATTCCTATTCACATCCTGCAATGAAAGGACCACAGATTCAAAAGCCACAAGCTCCAGCAGTACCCATGCCCAGTATGTAGGTCTTGGGTAAGGTCCTCCCAGGAGCGTGGATATGAGTGTCATAAGCCCAAACATTACTTATACATGCCGGGAAGTTCTAGGGAAAGTGTCTTCTACAGTCCACAGACTTCGTACTACAGCTGTTGGTAATTAAGCAACTGATGTTACTGGTGCTTATTTCCTGGAGCCTGAAGAAGGTATCATCTGGGTCCCACAGGCAGCAAACAGCATCACAAACCCAGCACCAATTATAATCACTTCAAGGCCCTAGGGAAGTTCCACTTTGTGTTCCAAAACCTCAAATCCACGGTTTTCATTGTCAAAAGTACAAAAGTCAAATTGTCAAAAGTACAGAACAAAGAGAAAATACCAAAAAAAAAAAAAAAAGCAAGAGAAAATAATCAAGTCACATATGAAGGAATGCAGTAGATACAGATGATTTCTCAGCAGACACCTTTTAAGCCAGAAGAGATGGGAATTATATATCCAAATACTAAAAGATAATATGTATCAGTCAAGAATATTATAGCTAGAAAAGTTATCTTTCAAATATAAGAGAAAAATAATTTCTTTCCAAGATGAGCAGAAAACATGGTAATTCATAAGCACCAGACAAGACCTACCAGAAATACTTCAGAAAATCCTTGCACTAGAAGCAAAAGGATGATAGCTACCATCATTAAAACACAAGAATATACAAAACTCACTAGAACAGGTACAGAAAACCGAAAGGAAGAGATCAAATCTTGGAATGTCCGAAAACTACCAAAACACAAAAATAAATGACAAGATAGGTGAAAAGGAAACAATATAAAAATAAGCAGACTACACTTAACAAAATCACAGGAGGAAGTTCATACCTGTGGATAACAGCTTTGAAAGGAAATGCATTCAATTCACCAACCGAATGCCACAGACTGGTCGAATGGATTAAAAATAACCACACAAGATCCAACTATATGCTCTCTACAAGATCTCACTTCTCTAGTATAAGAGAAATACACATATACACATAGACTAAAAGTGAGGCATTATAAAAAGATATGTTCCACAATTGGAAACCAAATGCAAGCAGTAGTAGCTATACTCCTATCGGGGAAAACAGACTTTAAATAAAAAACTGTAAAAAGAGACACATAAAGTCATCATATATTAATAAAGTAACTGATTCAGCAAGAAGATAGAAAGCAATTATAAGTATATATGCACATAGCATGGGACCACCCAAATATACAAAGTCTGAATTAAACCATACCATAGAGCAAATAGAACTAAAAGACATTTATAGAACATTTCATTAAACAACTGCAGAAACGCACTTTCTTCACATCAGCACATGGAACATTCTCTGGGAAAGATCATATGTTAAGCTACACATCAACTCTCAATAAATTTTAAAAAACTGAAACTATATCATGCATCTTTTCAGCAATGGAATAAAATGGAATAAAACCACTGATCAACAATAAGAAGAATGGAAAATATACTAACACATGAACATTAACAGGCTCCTAAATGACCAATGCATAACTGAAAACCGAAAGTAATTTTAAAAATTGCAGAACCAAGTGAAAATGACAACATAACATAGCAAAATGTGTGGGATACAGCAAAAGCAGTACTTAAAATTTATAGTCATAAATGCATACCTCGAAAAAGTGGGCCAGATTTTGAGATCTTGTCTCAAATATTTTAAAAAGAGGGTGGATATGTAGCTTAGTACTTTCTGGGTTCAATCCCCAAGAGAGATAAGGAGAAAAAATAAGAAAGAAAGTGAAAAAGAGAGAGACGGTAGAGGGGAAAGAGAGAGAGAGGGAGGAGGAGGAGGCAAAAGAGGAGGAGAAAAGAGAAGAAAGAGTAAAAACAAACAAAACATCAAGAAAATTGACAGACTTTTACATAAACTAACCAAGAACTAAAAAATCAAAAATCAGATTCAAAATCAGAGATGACAAAGGAGACATTATAAATGATGTCATAGAAATACAAAGGATCATGAGAAACTATAAAAAATTACATGTTTAGAAATAGGAGCCTAGAAGAAATGGATAAATTCCTGAATATATTATACAAACCCAACAAAATTGACTTGAGAAGAAATATAAAATTTAAAAAGATCAATAATAACAAGATTGACACAACAATTAAAAATCTTCCACCGAAAAAAAATTCTACTACCTGATGGTTTTATTGCTGAATTCTAAAAAAGCCATTTAAAGAAGAACTAATTACAATTCTTAAATCCTCCTGAAAACTGAAATGGCAGGAACTCTATCAAATTCTATTAATGAGTACCAAGGCATCATTGTACCAGCATCACCCTCATACCAAAACCAGACAGATACAGCAAAAAAAGAAAACTATAGACTATTCCTGATGGACACAAAGGCAGGGGTTCTCCATAAAATACTAAAAATCTGAATTTAACAGCAATCAAAAAGATCACGTACTATGATCAAGTTGAATTCATTCTAGGGATTTAAGGGTGTCGCAACATAAATAAATCAATAAACATAATACATCAACAAAATGAAAAACAAAAGCAACACAATCATTTCAGTAGATGCAAAGAAGCATTTGAAAAGTTTCAGCATTCCTTCAGGATAAAAAAAAAAAAAAGAAAGCTTAGCAAATTAGATATGGAAAGAACACACCACAAAATACTACATATGAAAAACGCACAGTCAATGTCATACTGAAAAGGGAAAAGCTAAAAGTGTTACATTTAAGACTGGGAATAAAGGAGGAATGTCCATTTTTACCATGCTTTACTTAATATAGTAGATAAAGTCTTAGCAAGAGGTATTAGGCAAGAGAAAGGAATAAATTATATCTAAATAGAAATTTTAAAAGTTAAATTATCCATGATTGCAAATGACATGAATTTACATAGAGGAAAACATAAATATTTCATCAAAAATTTGGTAAAATTTAAAACTAAGTCAGTAAAGTTGTACAACACAAAATTGGCAGAGAAAAACAGTAACATTTTTATGTATCAATAATGTCCTAGATTTTCTGAAAAAAAATTAGGAAAGCAATCACACAATGCTTATAAAAATGTTCAGAAATAAACTGAACTAAGGAAATGAAAATTGTCTGCGACAAGTTATAAAACACTGGAGAAAGAAATGGAAGAAGACAAGCAGAGGACATGAAAAATGGACAGATACCACAAATTCATGGATCACAAGAATGACTAGTGTAGGGGCTGGGGATTTAGCTCAGTGATTAGAGTGCTTGCCTTGCAAGCACAAGGCCCTGAGTTCAATCCCTGGTACCACAAAAAAAAAAAAAAAAAAGAATGACTAGTGTTAAAATGGTTATACTACCAAAAGTGATCCAGAGATTCAATGACATTCCCATCAAAATATCAAAGACTTTATTCATAGAAATAGCAAGAAGTCAATCCTAAAGTTCATAAGGAACCGCAAAAGACTCAGAATAACCAGAGGGATCCTGAGAAAACAAAACAAACAATGCTGGTTGCATCACAATACCTGACTTCAAAACATACCACAAAGATATTTATGTATAATAAAATGGCGTAGTATCAGCAGAAAAGCATACACACATGCTGAGGGACCACAATGGAGAATTCAGAAATTAATCCGTATTCATAAACTCAATTGATTTTTTTTTTTTTACACTTGCACCCAGAACTTACAGTAGAGAAAAGATCATCTCTTCAATAAAAGGGACTGACAAAATTGGATATGACTATGCAGGAGAATGAAAATAGATCCCTTCCTCTCAGCATACACAGAAATCAACTCAAAATGGACCAAAACCTAAATGTTAAACCTAAAACTATGAAATTACTGCAAGAAAATACAGAGGAGACACTGCAAAGCATTAGTGTAGGCACAGTATTTTTTTTAGATAGGACCCCAAAAGAACAGGCAACAAAAGCAAAAATATACAAATGTGATTATATCAAATTAAAAATTTTTGCACAGTAAAGGAAACAAAATTAAAAGATAACCTCTAGAATCTTCAAACTATTCATCCAACAAGGAATTGATATTCAGAATATTTAAGGAACTCAAAAAACTGAACACCAAAACAAAAAAAAAAACAAAACCCCACAAATAATCCAATTAAACATTGACTAAAGAGCTAAACAGAAACTTCTCAGAACAAGTAAAAATGGCTAAAATGCTTATAGAAAATGCTCCATCTCACTAATCATGAGGGAAATACAAATCAAACTATAAAAATATATCATTTCACCCAAGTTAAAATCATTATCATCACTCAAGTTAAAATGGCTACCATCAAGAATTACATTTACCCAAATTCCTGATACACTTCTTAACTCTAAATTCACTTTTTCTTCCACAAAAGATGATGCTATCTGGCATGGTCAGGAAATAAGGAATTCTGGTCTATAAAATATTATCAACATAGCTCCTTCCATGATCAATTTTTGGAGCACTATACTGCATAATAATAATAGAACTTGAGGTAATTTGGTTTGGAGTATTGGCGCCGGGGTGGGGTGGGGTGGGGGGGCATGCCCTGCCCATGCTGCACCTTACTGTCTAGAGAAAGTGGCAGTTAAAGAAAGGTTCCAGCACACAACACGTGCAAAAGCAGGGAGCTGGCTATATCAGGTTCACATGCTTTTTATAAAAGGGAATCAATAGACACAAAGGTCACTACTTATTTATCTGCTAAATTAGTTTAATTTCGGAATTTTTTTGGGGGGCTGGGGATTGAACTCAGGGCCTTGCACTTGCCAGACAACCGCTCTAATCACTGACCTAAATCCCCGCCATGGAAAAAAATTTTTTTTTAATTATAGGTTTGATAATGACTCTTCATTAATCTCAATCCACAAAGAGACAATAGATGCACAAATAAACACACAATTAAACAAAATGCCAAAGTCCTTAACTGGAAGCAACGTGATGACTTCAAGGTCAATCTCCAATTTGAAAGAGCTGGGGACATCAGCACATCCCAAATCACCTTTTAGTAAATGGCATCATGCTCAGTCTCCTTCAAAAACATATATGGGTGTACGGGCCCAGTGAAACCATTTTGCTCTATTAGATTTCAGATGCAGTAAGACTGAAACAAATAAAAACATTTCCTTTGGTAGACTAAGTGAGGTTCCACAAATGCACTGGGACAACAGTTTATCTGACCCTCTACATTGGTTCTGGTTCCTACCGTTGTGAAGTCACCACTATATTAATGAAATTAAACACCACTGCTGGTACCAAAGCCTGATTTGAAAATGAAATTCAGGCATCTAGGCCTGCCTAATAGCACAGAAAAAGTACCTTGTGCTCCATAGCCTGCTTCTCCTCCGCTGAGTTCGCCAACACTATTTCCAGGTCATCGATTTCTTTCTTCGATTCAAACATTCATCTTGGAGTTTCCGCCCCCTGGCAGTCAGCTCAGAATTTATCTCCTCTTCTTCCTCCTCACGCTTAGACAGCTCCTTGACTCTGGCCTCCAGCTGGATCTTGGATTTAATCAGCGACTTGAGCTGCCCTTCAACATTTGCCAGAATCTCTCGCTCCTGCCATGATGAGAAGAAAATTGTTGCCAACAGCTGGAAGTAATTTATCAGCTAGGCGAAAATGCTGCTTAACACATACCAAAGAGATAATTGCCTGCCCTCTGTCCAGCACTTTCACCTACTTTTCCCAGGCGGCTGAAATAATAGTCCCAGGTCCCTGATCCTATAGTTGAGATGTGGAGGAGTTGCTTGTGTTTGGAGGAGCCTTTCATCTTTCAGGCGCATTTGGTAGATTAAATGACCTCTTCTGAAGCACTTAATAGAATCCCGGTGGTCTGAAGGAGCTACCATGCCTCCAACAATCAGTCACGTGCTGCTTAAATCACAGATTCTACAAGCATCTGTGTGGGTTTATACTTTGAGGCTGATACTTGCTCAGAATACTGTCTTTTAAGGGAGTACTGCACCCTTAGACAATAAATTATTTATAACATTATTATAAGTACCCTCATGCACTTGTTTAATATATAACTTTTACTAATAAATTGAGCTGAAGCTGAGCTGAATACTTTTTATACATGGGCTGAATTTAGAATTCATACAGTTACTTGCAAGTACTAACTAGATTTCATTATTATTTTTGAATCAAATTTTTGCTTCAAAGATTGTATCAGCAGTAAATTCCACAAGTTATACACATAGAGAGCAAAATACTTTTTCTTTTATCCTTTCTCATGCACTGCCTCCAAGTCTGAGTGAACTATTGTTCCTGTGTTATAGGTCAAAGCAAAAATGAAGGCACTTTCTGCTAGAGTGTATCTATCATAACTTTGAAACCTTCTTCTTTAGAGGCAAAACGAAACCTCTTTGTGAGTCAGCTCTTAAAAGCTCCGAGTTATCAAGGTCTATTGCAATATAGATTCACATATACATTCACCTTCCATCTCTCCATCTCTTCCATCCTCCACAATATGCCTATCTGGGAAACCTGTTAACTATCATTTTGAATTGCTTAAATTATGTCAACTAATTAGATCAAGTAGGAAAAAAAAGTAAACATCTAGGTTATTATTCCTGAGGTAACTCCTGTCTAGAGAATGGCTTCCTGCCTGACAGACAGGCTGAAGGGCGCATAGAAGAAAAGAGGGATAGAAAAATCAAAGCCAGCATCCTGAAGATCTGAAAAAGAGGGTCTGAATTTTTTTAAAAGTCAAGATACATGGGAAGGATCAGTGCAAATCAAAGAAGCTTCTAATACATGGGAAATAACAGGGACATTTGATTTTAGTTCACCTCAGCTTGACATCTAGGACGGCTGTTTGCTGCATTCCATCCATCCACCGTATATAGGATGTGTTACCATCACCAAAGAGGACAAGTCAGCCACCGCAGGCTGGCCGCCAGTGCAGCAATGCTGTGGCAGTTTCAGGGTTCAGAGATTCTTTTCCCCAATGGCAGTTTTTGTCTGATGTACTTTCAATGTTAGTTGGAATGGGTTTGCTCCCTTCTGCTAGCGAGTGTTTTAAGGAAAGGATTTTAAAAGAATCATTGATTAATACATCATTTTGAGATTTAGCTGTGTTCCTTAAAATACAAAATTTTAAAAATACTTCATAGTTCCATCAACCTTTTACTCATTGTACTCAGGTGAGCACCAATTTGAATCTACCTCAGCCTTCAAGGGTTTATTGTATAACTTGTTTCCAGGAGTTTACTGTGCTGCCCTTAATGATCTTTAACAAGTGCAGTATCTCAAGCTTTTACCTACCACTTGTTTGCGTAAGGAGGGTCCATTTCTGTATCTCACATCGCCATAGTGCACATACCACTCTCCATAATAGGAAAAATGTTAAGACCTGGAAGGCAGATCTCAACTCCAGCCACTTCTCCTCTAAGCCCAAATATGTTCCGAACTGTGAATCTTACAGTATGGATCTTAAAGTGGGTTAGGAGTAGGACCCAGGAATTTGTATGTTTAACAAGTATCCCAGGTGAGGCTGGTAAACGCTGAAGACTTGGGACCACTGCTATGTTAAAATATGGATCGGAAGCGTGTGCTTCATGGCCTTTTGGAACATTGGAATAGCACAGCTCCAAATAAAAGAATAATTTGGGTCAGTCTAAAAGTATTTTACTTTCTCTGTTTGCAGTAAGTTTTTTCTCAGGTTTTGGTAAGCTTAAAAGACATGAAAAAGTGTTCAAATAATTGTATTTGAACCCAACATTTTTCAACTTAACAATGTGCTAAGTCAGCAGAGAGTGTAATAATGTGGGTAAGATTTCATCCCTGCCCTTTGGGAATTTATGGATCACAGTACTGTAGTCCAGGTGGCTGGGGAGAGGGACTGTGAAAGGGAGTACTGTGGTAGCATGAAGGTACCAGAATGGAGAGAGGCTTGAAGGCTAGGACCAGGCGTTTGGAGTATAAAATACAAATAAAGCAGGATCTAAAGATGTCTCGTTCGTAAGCAGTAAGACTTTTTTCAAGTTAATGCTTCTTAATCATGACTAGATATCACAATTACCCAAACAAATCCTTGGGACCACAAAGGGCATGCTTAAATACCTGAGAGCAAAGTCCAGGCAGCTTTCTCTCTATTTTTAATCTTTGACAAGTAGGTTTGATAGAAACACTGAGTTTAGATACACTAGTTTTGAAACTCAACTCATTAGTAATGTTGATTTAGACTGAAAAAGAGGAAATAAAAAGACATAAAGAAATACAACTAGGAGCATACTGCAATAATCCTCGAGATCCCAGTCAGGCCCTTCTTGGACCAACTAAAATTCTGCCCACTGATTTGCTAATGGGTCAAGGGATACATGCAAATTTAAATTAAAACTCACAGCTTCTTGGCCTCCTGATAGATTATGGTGATATTGTAACTACACAATAAGCATTTCTGATGGTTTGTCCATTTTTCAGACACCCTGCTAATGAAATTACTTCCCTAAGAAAACAGTATCTCTCTTTTTTTTTTTTAAATTTTAAACCAAGAACATGTATTGGTACAGTTTACATATAATGATCACATTCGTCACATTTATTTTGTACCTGTACATGATGCATCTTGGTTTTGCCCCCACTTCCCCACCCCTCCCCTCTGTTCCCTCCCTCCCTATTTACAGCAGGTTTATTCATAATTTTCCATGATTTCCCTTTCCCTTTTCTTTCCTTTATTCCCTTCCTGCTTTTCCCCCTTCTCTCTTTCTAGTGCTCCTCTCCTTTGTATATTATCTTCCTTTTATATAATATGTATTACACCTCTTTGTCCTTATTTACAGTTAAAGAAAATGTGGTTTTTCTACACAATGGAGTACTACACAGCCATAAAAGAGGATAAACTAGAGTCATTTGTATGTAAATGGATGTTCCTTGAGAACATACTTTTAAGTGAAATAAATCAAACACTCATGAGTACACATCAAATTGTTTCTCTGATATGAAAACAGTATCTCTTAAGTGTTTCCACTGTCTGTGATTGTCTATAATCTACAGTACTCAAAAGGCTCCTGCTTCTGTTTCTCCCCCAGGTCAACAAGCCTGTAGAACATGGGAGTATAGAGGAAAAACTGGATATAAAGGACATGTGGTGGGACTACTCACAGCCTGCAGCTGAAGAAGCAGGTCACTCTTTGGCTGGTTGAGGGAGATGTGCTCTGCTTTCAGGTCCTCGCTCTGAGATTCTGATTTCTCCAAGGCTTTCTGCAGTTGTGCATATTCTTCCTTCAGTCTGGCTATCTCTTCTCCCATGCCTACAGGGCTAAATCCATTTCCCATTTGCCTCAAAAATACTCACGAGCAGTGCTTGTGTCTGCAGCCCTTACCCCAAGATAATATGTGGATTGCAGTCCTAACAATATCCCCAAAGACTACCACAAAATATCTTGCTTTTATGATTATTTTTACATTGTTTTAGTATATGGATAAGCTTTAGAAAAAGAGACATCATTCAATTTCTAGCATTCTGCTTTTAGTACTGATATTTCTACTTACGAAATACAGTAATTGTCTATCACTGAATATTAAATGAATGCTGGCAGTAAT
The DNA here is from genome assembly GCA_004026905.1 of Hystrix cristata. Classification (NCBI taxonomy): domain Eukaryota; kingdom Metazoa; phylum Chordata; class Mammalia; order Rodentia; family Hystricidae; genus Hystrix; species Hystrix cristata. Next base: position 42,137 of record PVJO010012162.1, on the reverse strand, counting down.
TTGCACTTCTTTTATTCTGAATGGGAAATGGATTAATAAGGGACTTGATATTGAAGGGGAGCCTTATCTGGGGCCAGTTCTTCACATCCAAGAAAGTTTAAGTTCCACCAGATTCAAGGAAGTGCATTCCTAAATCAAGAGTGAAAAACAAGAATAAATCTCACAGTCCCAGGATCCAGAAAAACAAGTTAACACAGACTGTAAGAGAATTATTTATATTATAAAAATCCTTACTAAACATACCTTTTTAGGAGTCATATTATATTTTCATTAGTCATCAAAGCACTTCTGTATTTAGGGTGCATTTGATCATGACAAACACTTTTAAGAAGGATTTCTGGAGCTACCATTACTGTGGCCTAGATATCCTGAAAATATTCCCATTATTGACATCATTGAATTGAGAGCTAAGCCTGCAAGTAAGAAATAGAGACAACTAAAAACCTCATCGGTGAATGAATGCAGGTATAGTTTGGCTCAGTTCATGAAGTAGGGGAGCCGGTCTTGTTATTGTAAGAGTTTCTATTTTCATATGCACATGGACAGAGAAGCTGGGCAGAGAACTTCAAAGATTTTCAACATAAAAGAAACGGAAGACAAAAAAAAAAATCCACTAACAGAGCAAGAAGTTAGAGAGGTACATCTGGTATGATCTATGTGAATAAACAATTCCTACTACAAGAGTTTTTTTTAATCATGTTCTAGTGTGACTAGAGTTTTTGAGGTTTAAATTATACTGCCTATTATGATCATTATGTATATAATGTACCAATACATGTTCTTGGTAAAAATTTAAAAATTAAAAATAAATAAATAAATAAATAAATAAATTATACTGCCTGAGTAGTACAGAATATCTAAGAAATTATCATAATATTTTTCACGCTGACATGTCTAAATATCATTTAGACATTTGGAGTAGAAAAACATAAAAGTAAACTGAAGAGCATACCCTAAATCCAAACACCAGAGATTCTCTTAGATAAATCTATGACTGTGACCTCGGAATCCAAAGTTACAAATACACACAGAAAACAAAAAAACAACCATTAGTGTGAGTATGCATATACATTAATAAATTTCACTAAGCTCCTGAGAATTTCAGATGATTAAACAACTATTATGGAATACACAATTATGTTAAAATAAATAAAAGGAAGATTTAAAAAAAACAAGAAAATGAAACATAATAATAAAAGGACAGACATCTAGATGATCATAACTTATGATGGTACAATTTAAGAATGTTCAGTTTTACAATGGTGCTAAAATAATATACATTCAGTGGAAACTGTATATCAGATTTTGAATTCTGACTTTTTCCTGAGCTAGCAATATGCAGTATGATACCATTCTGTGATACCATGTAATGGCAACCAGCCTTGTTCCCCGGCAAGCTAGGCAGATAAACAACTGATATTCTGTGGTGTACTGTGTGGCTGAATATGATGTTTGGTAGGTTAGAGGTGATACACACATTTTTGATTTAGGTTATTTTCAACACACTCATTCAGAAGACTGAGTGAGCTCAAAGGCAGGTCATTTGAAATTACCCAAAGAAACAAAAGATAAATGAGTGAAAAAAGGTAAAGGAGCATACGGATTTTATAAAGGACATCAGCATGTGCACTGACATAAACGTTTCAGGAATCACAGAAAAAACAGAGAAAAAGAAAGGGGGAGAAAGCTCCAAGAAATAATAACAGAACATATCCCAAATTTGAAGAAAGAAATAACCACCAAGACTTATGAATTTCAGAGAAAACTAAATAGATTAAACATAAGGAGATCCTTGCCAAGACACATGATAGTTAAATTCTCAGTGCTCAAATGCAAAGAGATGATTTTTTAATGCAGTAAAAAAGAACCAACTCATCATACATAAGGAAAGCTCCAAGAAAATATCAGTGCATTTTTAGCAAAAACTTTGCTGACCAAAAGAGAGGGGTAGAATATATTTAAAGTGGTAGAAGAAACAAAAAAAGTGGTAGAAGAAACCAACAACAGAGAAAAACCTTCCAGCAATGATACTATGCCTAACAAGTCTATCCTTTGAGAATGGAAAGATGAAACTTTTCCTTAACAAATTAAGTTTATCACCATTCCCTGCCTTACAAGACATGCTAATTCAACTTCCTTAAACCAAAACAAAAGACACTAACAACACAAAATTAAAAGAAGTACAAACTCACTATAAATGTAAGAATATACTGAAGTTCAGATTACTCTAATACTAATACTTTCATACAGTAAGAAAATGACCCTGACTCTCAGGCAAAAATTAAGATAAAAGTTAAAAAAAAAAATAGCCACAGTAATTCTTTAATAGATACAAAATATTAAAATATAAAAATTGTGACATAAATAACAAAATCTGGAGGTGGATAAGTTAAAGCGATGAGTTGTTTTTTTGTTTTCTGCAGCATAGGCAATTGAACTCAGGGCCTTCACACTGAGCTACACCCCCAGGTATTTTTTCTTATTTTTTCTTTTGGGAAAGAATCTCACTAAGTCATTCAGTACCCAGACTAGGTTTGAACTTGTCTGGCTCAGCCTCCCAGAATTCTGGTGTGTGTGTGTCTCACTGTACCTGGCTTTAGATTAGTTCTTATAAACACTAAAAGCTGTTATCAGCTTTAGTAAAATTTATAAAACTGCTATGTAATTATCATGGTAACTGAAAAGAAAAAGCCTCTAACAGATACAAAGGTAAAGAAAAGCCAATCAATGCCTCCAAGAAGTCCTATCACAAATGAAAATAGCAAGAGAGGAAGAAAGGATTAAACAAGTAACAAAAAAGTCAGTAAACAACAAATAAAATAGTACTAGTAGGTCCACATTTACCAATAACTACTTTAAGTGTAAATGTATTAAATTCTCCAATTAAGACATAGATTGACTGTAAATTTTGTAAAAGCCCTAAGTATATTCTGTTTATAAGAAACTCCCTTCACATTGAAGGACACATGTAGATCAAAAAGTGAACTTATTGAAAAAGATATTCCATGCAAATAGCAAATCTAAAAATCAGGGGCAGGTGTATGCATACCAGAAAAGACAGATTTTAAGTCAAAATTTTTAACAGTGGGTAAGGAAAGTCATCATACAAGGAAAAGGCGTCAATTAATTAAAAGGATACAACAACAGCAAATATATGTGAACCCAACATTAAAACACTTAAATATATAGAGAGAATATTAAAATAACTAAAGGGAAATAACAGGCATGCTATCATAATAGAAGATTTCCATAAAATGCTTTAAACAATGGTTAGATTATCCAAACAGAAAATCAGCAAAGAAACAGTGGATTTGAGCCAAACTTAGACCCACTGACATAACAGATCTATACACAACATTCCATCTAACAGTAACAGAATACATATTCTTCCCAAACACAAAAGAAATAATCTTCAGAATAAATCATATGTTAGGTCATGGATTTTAGCAAATTTAATAACACTAAAATTATTTCAAGTATATTTTCTAACTTCAGCATTACAAAATTAGAAATAAATAATTGAAATAATTGGAAAATCCACAAATGTATAAGTTACTCAGTGAGGAGAAAGAGAATAGCTCCAGGAAAAAAAATAATACCCAACACGAATGCTAAAATCACAGAGATACAGAAAGGCAACATAGAGAAAAGAATGAAGCAGTCCACAGCGCCAACCCTGGCAGCTGGCAGAGAGGGAAATCTGACTCTGCAAGCACAAAGCGAGCCTCAAAAGGGCCAGTAGCCCCAGCGATAAACAAGGACAAGCAGCACTAGGCCCAGGAAAAACTCATAAACATTGCAAACTGTAAATTCATTGTGGATAGTTATTCTGAAATTGACTCTTGCGTGGTGGTGACAAGAGATGAGAGAAGAGCTTATTCATTCTGGAGCAGATATCATCAAATTGGGCGTTGGACCAGGTTCTGTGTGCATCACCCACACCAACATCTGAGTGGGCTTTCCTCGGCTGCATGCAATGATTGATGCATGAAGTCCTCCATGACTTCAGGGGACACATCGTCTCCAACAGAGGCTACAAGTATCCAGAAGATGTCACCAAGCCCGTTGGTGCTGGAGCTGACTTTGTCACACTGGGAGTGATGTTCATAGGCCACACCAATTGTGCAGGAGAAGTGATCAAGAGGAGTGGATAGAAGTTTAAGATCTTCTCCATGATGAGCTCTAGAAGCTCATGAGCTCAGAGGCAGCCACGAAGAAAGGCATAGGAGAAGCGACCAGGTACAGAGCCTCTGAGGGCAAGACTGTGGATGTGCCTTACAAGCAGGATGTAGAAAATACTGTTCTGGATATTCTCAGGGGACTAAGGTTCACCTGCGCCAAGGTGGGGGCCAAAAAGCTCAAAGAACCCAGCAGGAGGGCAAAGTTCATCCCAGCGACCCAGCAGCACACCATGCTCAGTTAACTTCAGGAGAAAGTTGGGGCAGAAGCTGCCTCCTCGTACACTGGTTTTTCCCTTCTTCCCCCTATCCATCATGCCATCAACAGCTTCTGGCTGCTCCTAAATGGTGGAATGCTGCATCCTGCCTCCCCTTCCCGACATCTGGAGGCTTTGGGGCACCCAGGTGCCTTCTTGAGACCTGGGAGCAGGGCAGTGACTGGGCCAGGACTCACAGCCTAGTGCCCCAGGACTCAGCCTCATTGTTTACATGCACTTTTTTCCTTTCTTTTTTTTTTTTTTTAAGGAAATGGTTTTACTTTCATATGTTATTATCTTGAGAGTCAAAAATTTTAAAATTGGTGAAATGAGAATATGGCTCATATTTAACACATTTTAAATTACTAGACAGTCTTACCCCAAAAGAAATGTTAATGCTTTGGCCTGTTAACCAGGGTAAATTTGGACATGCAATTCACTGGAGCATTTTCCATCTCTTGAAGCATGGAATGTAATTTAGTATATCCCCTATGAAAATAAATATGTAGAGTCCTCAAAAAAACTAAAAATAAAGACAAGCATGGTGGTGCACACCTGTAATTCCAGTACTTGGGAGGCTGAAGCAGGAGGATCACTATGATTTCAAAGCCAGCCTGGACTAAATGGCAAGACCTTACCTCAAAACCCACCTTCCCCCAAAAAAGTAGAATAACCATATGATCAGTTATGTTATTCCTTGTAATATACCCAAAGGAAATAAGGTCAGTACTGTATATTATAGGAATACTTGCAAAGTCATATTTATTTTGGCACAATTCACAATAGCCATGATATGGAAAGAGCCTAGGCATTCATCAACAGATGAATGGATAAAGAAAATATGGTATACATACACAATGGAGTATTACTCATCCATAAAGAAGAACAAAACTATGTCACTTGCAGGAAAATGGAAGGAACAGTGAAATAAGCCAACTTACGAAGACAAACAAAGCATATTTTCTCTAACATGCAAAATGTAAATAAAGATGACAGGAGAGTAGAAGGGAGATTATTATTAGACAAAAGGAAGGGAATGAGTGTAAGAGAGGGTAATAGGGTAATGGAAGAAAAAGTTATCAATTATTAAGACATCATGATGTTGGTAAATTTATTGAAGTCAAAATGTGTCCACTGTACTTCGTGCCAAAATGGCATGTGCCATTTTGGGTTAGGGTTAGAGAAATGGAAAGGAACTGATGGGAAAATTAGAAGCTATGAAGAAGTTGGAATAATGGACTGCAATTCAGAGAAAAGAATGAAGCAGTCTGGAAGCTTACTCCAGCTCCTGGGAAGGGGACTTGTGTCTGCAGACATAAGGTAAGTCCCCCAGGATTTGGGGCTCCAGGGAGCAATGCTAGAGCAGGTGAGTGGTGCCAGCCCCAGGAGGATCTCTCCACTGTTGTGAACTGCAATAGCAGCAGGGGATTTTGCTGAGGTGACTCTCTCCACACAGCAGGCAACAGCTGGAGAGAAAATCCAGTGCAGTACCTGCCATATTGCCAGAGAGTGTGTAATCAGGCGCCATTTGGGGAAGAGGTTGATTAATTGATTGTGACACAGAAAAATTACAAAACAACTTCACTTTAGGGTTCCCAGTGTAACCCTCCCACAGTGACTGGATGAGAAACAACCACAGAAGTCATACAGAGGGAGCAGTGTAGACATAGACTCTTGAGAAGTTTAAGCTCAGACTGGGAAGAATACAGGCCTTGTACTTGCCTTCTGCTCAGATACAGCTGAATCTGAAAGTTCTGGAATCAAGTACAGTGGGTCACTTGAAACTTTGCCCTGCTGCATACATTTACCACAGGTCAGAAATCTGATTACCTTCCCAATTTACCAATGTGAATAAGGACATACATCCTCTTGGAAGATTGTCACAGCCTGGGGTCACACAGACAGAGAGGGCTCAGGAAGAGGAGCTGCACCTCACAAACCCATAGGCCATAAAGTTAGATGCAAGAAAATCATGACTTCATGTATGCCAAAACTGTGAGTCCTGAAGAGAAACCACTCATTCAAAAACACATAGAAAAAGAATACAGGGAAGAAAAAATTTTGACTCACTTTTTTTTTTCTTTTTTCTCCACTATATTTTTCAGATTTGAGGAGATTTCCTTTTTCCTTTTTTCACTCTTTTTTCTCTCTTTTCTTTGTTTTTCCTTCTAATTTTTTGTTTTTATTGTCATTTTTCTTTTTTCTTCTTTTTCTTGTTTGTTATTGTCTGATACATTTATCTAATTCTATTACTGTCCTCTTCTTCTTTTTTTTTTATTTTTTTTTAATTATTTTTACCAAGAACATGTATTGGTACATTGTATACATAATGATCATAATCAACACGGTTATTTTGTACCTGCACATGATACATCTTGGTTTTCCCCCTCTTCCCCCCTTCCCCTCCCCTCCCTTCCCTTCACCCACCCCTCCCTATTTGCAACAAGTGTAACTACACTTTACCATTTTTTCCCCTTTCATCTTACTTTTCTTTTAACCTTCTTCTTTATCCCCTTTTCCCTATCTAGTTCTCTCTTTTGAATACTATCTCTCTTTTTTCTTTTTTAAACAAAATATCTATTCTACCTCTTTGTCCTTATTTACACTTATGGTTTCTCAAATCAGAGAAACAATTCGATGTGTACTACTCTTCTTAATAGGATCCATTGTCTCACTTTTCTCTCCTCCTCCTCCTCAACTTCCATTATTTAAATTTTCCAAAAAATTTTTCTCTCATTTTCCCACACCAAACCCCCTATATCTTTGTTAGTATAATCATTAAGCTTTATTAATCTTTTGGTAGTTAAATCTATGTTATTATTGTTGAATTCCTTTCTAATTTTGGTTGAGAATTATTGTTGCATTTATTAGATAGTCGCTGTTTGTAAATATTTGGTTTGTCTTAGTGTTTGTACTATAATTATAGACCTCTTTTATCTGGTTAAAGGTGGTACATTATTGGTTCTAAGGGTATGTCAATATCCAGTTTGTCTTAAATATTATTATTGCTCATTTGGTTGCTACTGCCAGGGTGGCATAGTTGTTGCTATTAATAGTTTTTCTATGTATGCCAATATATGTATTACCTTTGTGTCATTAACAATACTGAGGTCCATTCCTGGAGTATGGATACTGAGCCAATTATACTACATCATCCCCTCCCAAGTTAACTGAGGTAGTTGGATCTTAGAACAGAGGCAAATGCCTGTAACTTAGCTGTATTCAGAGTGCATCACTGAAAAGCAAACACTAATGAAAGAGCTGTCTATACTAGCATTATTTCCAGTATAAGTACCTCCAAAACCCAGCAAAAACCAAAACAAATAAATAATAAAAAAAAATAGAAACATGAGAAAAAAGGCAATAAAATGCCTCCCAAACTCCTAACTGTCCCATAGCTAATCTGTAGGGCATTGGAGGGGAAGAAAGTAAAAGCCACAGAGCTAAATTATTTAAAAGAATAATGGAGGAGATTAAAAAATAGATCAATGTGAGCTCAAAGAAGCTATAATTTTAAAAATTTTTTTATTTTTACCAAGAACATGTATTGGTACATTGTATACATAATGATCATAATCAACATGGTTATTTTGTACCTGTACATGATGTGTCTTGGCTTTCCCCCCCTTCCCCTCCCCTCCCTTCCATTCACCCACCCCTCTCTATTTGCAACAAGTTTATTTACACCTTTCCATTTTTTTCCCTTTCATCTTACTTTTCTTTTAAACTTCTTCCTTATCCCCCAAAGTCCTAAACCACAATGACCACTATTTGATGAAGTCACAGAAAGTATTTAGGAGTTGTTTCATTTACCTCTTTGATGATTTTAACCTTCTTTGGGCCAAAGATGGGAATAACAAACTGTCAGCTAAGCAACTAATACCAATACGAGCAGATTTCTGTCCAGAAGTTAAACTGTGCTAAGGAAAAAGTAATATAATCACTACAAATCCTACACTCCCAGTTGCTTTGTTTGGCGACTTTGCTAGCTTGTTTTTAATGATTCTATTAAAGAACAGACAAAGCCTACACTTCAATGTCCAAATATAGTGATAAATGTGTTTTGTGAATATGCCTGAGACAAAGTAAGAAAGTTCTGATGACATGTTAACAAAATCCAAAGCTTCTGACTCCAGGGGGCGGCTATACAGTGGCCAGAATACCTCTGTACTTTGAAGCCAACTTCCCCACAGAGTCAGCTGTGGGGTGTGTATTTAAATCCTTTCAGGTTTGCTTCTGTTATAAAATGTTAGTGACACCACCTTCAGGGATCCACACTTCTACTGACTACAAACAATCCCTCCCAAAGGGAAGGCTAGAAGAAGTGGAAGAAATAGTATGATTATATTTCGTTGGATAAGACAGTAAAGCTCTTTGCACTCTGTCTTTTTGGTGTGTCATATTTAAAATTTTTTAAGATTCAGCCTAAGCAGAGGAAGAAGTTCTTTACCACAGCAGTCTACTCATCCTAAGTATTCAGCAAAATGTCTCTTGGATAACCCTACGGACAAATGAAGTATTCTTTGGGACAACTTTATCGGTCCTGTTTCTTCTTAGGTTTTATTTAATGTGTAAAATCTATGTCTTAGAAAGACTAGGTTTCTGAATCTGAAATTTGTAAAGGACATTTTATTTAATCCTGCGATAGATTGGTTGCTTAATGACTTACACGATCCTTGCATGACCCCGAGTGTGAATACACTCTTAGAATATATGCCTTACAAGCCTTATTTGTTCCATGTGAGTCGTGGCCCAGGTAAGGAAATATAGCAGAAATTAGTAAACACAAAGGCACACTACTAGTGAAAATCAGTGAGAACAACAAACAATAAAAACTGATTTCCAGTCACTCAAAATATAAAAGTCACATCTTATAACAAGTCCTACAGAGTTCTTTTTCTGGGGGCTCTGCACTCTGGTTGCTCCCCCTCTCCTTCAGATAATTTGGTTCTGATATAGATGTCATGAACAACCTGAAGTCGACTACCAGAGAAGAACAAACCTAGTAGTCATTTTGTTTTCCAAAATATTTAGGTCTCTTTGATTAAGGAGGATTTTCAGAATCACTTCATTTCAATGAGCGGACTTTGGTTTACTTTTTTTAGTGGAGTTGACATTAAAGTTGTGAAATATTCAGAAAGTCTTCTTAAATTTATTCTCTAAAAGAGTATAGTGAATGAATCAGATCTCACAGACAAGCAGTAACTCCAGGAAGTTGATTCACCTTTTTCTTGCTCTGATTTATACACAGATTTTCTAGCACTGTAAGGTTGATTCAGCATTTTATATCTCAGCACAAATTTGCTTAGGTAATTAATTTTAAAAAGGTGTATGTAGTCAAGGCCGAGGCTTAAAAAACATTGACATTTCTTCCTCAAACTGCAGCGAAGTTCCCACCTTCAACTGCACTCTATTTATGTTGTTTCTAGTCCTGAGAGCCAAAGGATGTCGTATATTATAATCAAACGTTCATGGATATTTTAAGATACACACGCTTTCCTCCTACTCTTTTCCAAATGCATTCTTTGCAATTTCCTGGTTACCTTAGTGATTCTAAATTGGTACTGGAGATGGTCTGTGTCTAAGGAGCCAAGTTATGCCTCCCCTGCTTTTCTGCTGCTTACAAACTTGCTGTCTGGAAAGGTCCTTGGATTCGGAAAGTGGAACCTAAATTAAAATGGGGTCAGGAGATCAGCTGACCCGGAGGAAGCATAATTACCAAGAAGTGAAAGAACATACTGACATTTATCTCTCCTACCAAAATGTTCAATTTTCACAAAATTTTTGGTAATGATAATGAGAATATAAGGCATATTCCCCTCCATTGGTATAATAGTTTGTACTTTTTAATATTGCTTTAGAGACAAGCTCATTTGATTGCCCGCTCTATTAAGGGGGAAGGGATTGGGAGGAAAAGGAGAGCGAGGGAGGCAATTATGTGTGTAAGGAAACTGAAAAGCAGAGGTATTAAATGTCTTCCAAAGTTCCTTCACCCTAATTATAAGATGGTGGGGAATGAGAAACATGCCTCTGCATTCCGAGACAGGCGCTCATGCTACTCTACCACACTTCATTCAAATTGGCTTGATGGTCTAATTCACACTTCTAGAACTTGGTGAACAGAAGCAGAGATTCCTGTGCTCCCTCCTGCCGGGTGCACTGCTGAATCCTTCCCTGTCACAGCTTCCTGGGGAAGGGACAGCCTGCTTGGATGGCAGCAACCATTAAGTATATACAACATTTCAGAGATTCAATTCAGACTCCATGTCTTTCTGTGTACATATTTCTTCTCAATGTGGGTCTATTATCCAGTAATAGAGATTTAAGGATATTACAGCTACATAGATGTTGGATTTAAGGGGAAATAATAATGGAACCTTGTCATCATATATCTCACTGCCACCAAAACACATCGATTCACACTCTGGAAGACATCAACCAAAAAAACAATGCATACCTAAGCACTGGGAAAGAGAGGCCAACAGAACAGACTGCCTCAGGTGGCTTGGAATCTAGGATGTGTGTTTACCTTTGTTTAAAGTCACCGTACAGCATTTGGTTTGGAAACCATTCACAGCACATCCTAATCTCTTCCAAGATACCATGGCAGCACAGCTGCTGTAGAACCAAAAGCATCTGAAAGGAAGGATCCTATTGAGTCTGTACCTGAAGGTCATTACCCCAGTTTTGTCCTGATTGCTGTATCTTGAGTTAAAAAGAAAGAGTTTGAATTTGGTGTGCTCTATGCCAGGTCACAAGAGTTCGCTTACTCCCAGCCTGATGTTACTCACAGTGGTTATCCTACTCTGCAGGAGTCTCTAAATATGATTTACCTGAAATGCCTTTAACATAGACAAGTCCTTGAGTTCACAGATACACACAACTTTATGAGCAAATACTCCTGGAAGATAAAAAATATGTGTTTCCTGCTACAATGTAAATGACTGGCATCATATCTATTTGCCAACCAAAATCCAGCAAGGGAAAACAATAAGAACACAAAGGGAACTGCCACCTTCAAGTAGGAGAGAGAGAGGACTACAAAAGGAACAAGAGAAAGAAAGGAGAATATGGGCACAATCTCAAGATTCTGTTTACCATTTTGCCTAGAAGACATTGGCCACATCTTGGCCTTCATTCTCCCCTTATTATGTTGATTGACAGCACCTCAGTTTTAACTATAGAATAAGCATCTTTCTGTCACTTCTTTGTTCATCAAAAGAAGCCCTACTACAACTGTCGGCTGCCATCTCTGATAGAAGTCTTCAAAAAAACAAAAAACAACAAAAAAAAAAAACACCCAAAATTCCGCTTTATCTGGCTTTCATCGAGTATGGGTCACTTCCTAACACAAGGCCTGCTATGACCCAGCCTATGACTAGAATCACAGAAAATAAGCTGAAGCTATATCCCTGTATTCTGATTCCTTTCATGGACTGAAACAGATGATCTATAACAAAGGTATAGGAGTCCTCAGACACCTGAAGATCAAATGCACTCATTCCCTTAAGAATATAGGAACAATTGTTTTCTTTAGATCATGAAGTTTTTCTTATGACTTTGTCTTATGACTTAAAAAAAACCAAAACCCTGCCGAAACCAGAGCTGACTTGATGATGATGGAAAGCAACTCTAATAGGTAATAGAACTGCTGCAAAACAGAGGCAGCTAATTAGATTCCTTGCTAGGTGGAAGGGGTGTCCCTAGCTGCATTCAGAAACCCAGCTGATAAGAAACAATGGAGCAAAAACACACAGCCCTGAATGAAAGGGGTGTTTACATTACAAAAACTCTAATTGTGGCATCATTGTTTAGTATCACACTTTCCCAAAATAGGCCACAGACTGTCAAAACTGGGGTCTTAATTACAGTAGGTTAATGAAAATGCAAGATCCTAAAGAACTGCAGAAACCAGAATCAGCAACATCTGGCTACATATTCCAATGGTGGTTAGTGCTTGTCAAATAGTCTCCTGAGAGGATGACAGCCTCTGACCAACGCTGTAGTTCTGTAACCCCAAAGACAGGGAAGGAATCTTCAGATCCATAATGTAAAGAGAATGATCCATGTAGCCAATGTCAGTAAAAATGTTGTTTTCTAAATTAAAAACATCTAAAAAAAAATTGCCACCACTCACCTATTCCTTCATTCCGTATCACCAATTGCCAGAAATAAATAACTAAAAAAATGGATCCTATTGGGAAAGAAGATTAGAGAGAGGTCTTCACAATTAAAAACGGATTTTGGAACTCTCTTTATGGTCAATTTAGATAACTCAGACCAAATAACATCCATTATGCTGAAATATCAACCTCAATCCTCCAAATGATTATTCGATCCCTTTTTATTATGTTTTGCCATTCCAGACAGTAGTATGCAAGCTTATGCAGATTTTAACATGAAATTCAAGGAGAAATTTAAGTGGAAATATCAAGTGCTCTGATATTACCCAATTGATCCTGCTTTGTGATCCTTCTGTACATCCTCTCGAATTGCAATTCAAAGGCAGCCTTGAGGAAGTTCCAAAGACCTCACATTTAACTTATTTTCATTATACTATCTGAAAAGATACACTTATACACTTATATAAAAGGAACCAGTAAATGATTCTTAAAAAAGACATTCAACATAGCTGAAATACAATGTATTCCCTGGAGTGGATTACAAAGAAGTTTGGTTCTCCTCTGGCAATTTGTTCACATAGAGATTTTTTGCAACTCACAAAATGTGCTACTGACTTCAGATTAGTTATCAATATATTTAAGTTTTCTCAAAATGAAGACCATTATAAGCACAAAAACACTTTCCAAGTCTCTAAAAACAATAATCCACTTCACAAATGTCTCCAAATCTAACAACTTAATCTGATTCCCAACATGCACACCAACAGTAAAACAATAAATTCAACATTATTGCCTACTTATGAAACACACCTTATTTCTTTTCCATGGCGAGCCAACATTTATCTGACAGACATAGTTCCACGGTGAATCATTTCTACCTGTTTTGAATTTGATAACAATAACTTATGGCTAAACAATAAAATGGTTTTAAAGAAGAAATAATTTCTCAATTTTTCTGTCTGTAGAAGACCTGTATTTTACATCAGATTCTTTAGAAACAGAATCTGAGATGGGGCCGTTGATTCAAAAGATTTATTTGGAAAGTGAGGGAAACAGGTCCAGCAGGGGGAAAAAAAAGGCTTCGGTCTGATTCCAGCAGGACCCCTGAGTACAAATGCACCCCTTACACCACCCTTGTTCCCCTCTCAAGGGAAGGAGAGGCCACAGTCTGCAGAGGAGGGTGAGGAGTTTGGCTTCCCATTTGGCCAAAGGCAGCTCTGCATCTGGGAGGTGTCACGAACTCATATTAACACCAGCTGGAAGATGGGTGCAGTCCTGGCAAACGAAATCTAGGCGGAACGCCCACAGTGCCTTCTAAAACCTGCCATTTAATACACAAATACTTCATCTTTTCCAGTTTGGCTAACCTCACATATTTTATCCTTACTTGTTAATTTGAAATTTCAAATAAGTAATAACATATGCAGATTGCGAAGTTAGTTAGTATGTGAATAGATACTACTAAAATTATTTATGGAGAGATATAACTATTTTAAATGAAGCTCCTTTCTGCCATCTCTTCTCCCCCAGCTGGAGAGAAGAAGGAAGAGGAGGAGAAGGAAGGAAGGAGGGCATTTAAAAAGCTCTTTCTGTCCTATCACCACACTCCAGTGATAGTGGTAAAGTCGTCAAAGGTCTAGAGACAACAGGGCAAAACCCACCACAAGCTTCGAAAATTCCTATTAATGTCTCTTAACACAAAACATCTATTTCTGATGCTTTTCCTTGAGGAAATATTCAGACAACTGTGCAAAGACATTCACTGAAGCATTATTTAGTCATTGTAAAAAATAAAAAAAAACCTAAGCAAAAATAAAAATTAGTTAACAAATGTTCATCTGTAGAAGACTGGTAAAATTCTGAAAACATATACAAAAAATGAAACACTGTCACTTTTGTAAAATGATATGGATGCATGTGACTGATGTGGAAAGATTTCTAGGATTTATATTAAGATAATAGTGGATAATAAAGGGATCATGGAGACTCTACACTCGTCATGAGTTCAGAGCTGAATTGCTGTTAGGAGGTGGGGCCCAGTGGGAAGAGGTGGGTCACAGCTCATTCCCTACCTCCTCCCTTCCTTCTCTCTGTGCATGCCACCATGATGGGCAGCTTCTCCTCTACCGTGCCCCTCTGCCCTCCTTCTTTGGAGCCAGCTAATTATAGAATGAAACATAAGCCAAAATAAGCCTCTCTTCTTCCTGTAAACTGTGGGTGTCAGGTTTTTTCTCCCAGGGATTAGAAAGTGACTACGACATATACTATTTTCCATTAATTAATAAAAAACAACTATAACTCTGGTTCAAAGTACTTGGATTCCTCAGGAGAAAGTAGGGATGTTATGGGCAATTTAATGTTTGGATGAGTTAGACACTTGGAGGCAAATATTTTCAAGGAGAGCTTAAAGAAATTAAAAAAGAGAGAGAATATTCTGGACAGTTGTTCTCTTCTAGTTCTAAAGAACACAGTTGTTCTCTTCTAGTTCTGAAGAACACAGTTGTTCTCTTCTAGTTCTGAAGAGTGAGAAGAAATAGCCTCTCTAATTCTCTGCTCAAACCACTCTCTGATCTCTTATGATTAGAAAATTACTCAACTGGGAGCCATAAGCTTATGTGGCCACTATCTAACAGACTTCTGAGAGGCACTTCAGCAGCTATTAGAATCAGGCAAATGCACTGCCTGGAGATTAGCAGAGTCCAAGCACAATATTTCTATTTCTGTCTTTCTTTTGTGGCAGGTCCAAGGGATTTCAAGGGTGCTCCTGGGTTATGTCATCATGTGCTGAAAATTCCAGGAAGGAATCATGTCCTTGTCACTCAGAAGTCCCAAATAAAATTGATAGGGGCCAGGAGTTTACAGGAACCAGGGTGTGAGACAACAGGAGGGGAAGGATGTTAGCAAATGATAGTATATGCCCAGTTTAAAAAACAAGTGTTATGCTCTGTCCAACTGCTGCTATGACAGTAAGCAGGCTGACCAGATTTTCTGTTTCCCCAGAATTTCCATTTCTGAAAGAATAAGGGAAATCCATAGGTACATGTAAAATTTTTTGGTCCACCTGTATGGATCAAACAAAACATGTTCGTAGCCCAGTTTCTACTCAGAAGCTCCCAATCTATGACCTTTGCTGTAAATCATGCAAAGCTTCCCTCCATGGTTAGCATTAGTCCAGGTGTGAGGTTGGCATTCGTAACTTGGGCTCAGTATCTTCAAATCCACTGTAAAATGACACGGAAGTATTTATTAAATCTGAAATGGATGAGACTTGTCCGTGTCTTTGTTTTGCTTACTTGTTTCTGGCAGGCAGTGAGAGCACAATAGGCACTAGCCTACTTTCTACCTAGATGTAACCATTTAGTAGATTCACAAAAACTGCGGACTCTACTCTTAACTCCTCCATATTTGTTCTTGCAAGATGGGAAAAGAGTCCCCTCTGTATATATTTGAAAGACTCATGCAGGAATATGGAAGGTAATGTATCTAAAGGCACATTATAAAAGTTAAACTACTAAACAAGGTTAGTTGTTATAGGGTCAATAAATATGTATGGAATGCCTTCTAAAGAGGTACTTGCTATGTGCTGGAGGCACATAAGTTCTGTTCTCATGAAATTTATAATATCCCCAAGTCCACAGAGCACTGTGAAAGAAAACATCAAGATCTGTATGATTTGGATGAAATATGTACAGGCTGACCTCACACAGCATTGTGTTGGTCAAAGACATACCACACACATGACAGTGCTTCCGTAAGATTATAATGAAACTGAGACAACACTGTTGCCTAGTGATATCGTAGTCCTTGAACTGTCATAGCAAAGACACATCACTCATGTGTTAGCAGGGATGTTGGCATAAATGAACCTACCACACCATCAGCCACATAAAACACAGTATAGTAGAAGCTATAATGTACACGACATAATACTTGATAGTAAATGACCATTTTACTAGTTCGTATGTTTACCATACTACATTTTTTAATCATTTTGTGATTGCCTCATGAGGCCACATCAAGTAGTTGCTCTGTAGCACGTAGGTTTGCATAAGTACACTCTCTAGTATTAGCTAACGGCGTCTCTCTTAGAACACATCCCTCATTAAGTGAGTCATGACTGCGTGTAGTCAGAGCTGCCCTGAAATCGTTTATCAAAACATGTTTATTATCCCTTTGCAGTTAGGTCAATAGAAAATAAAAGCTGGACAGAAACAGGCTTTTTGAAATATATCTGTCTTAGAGCATGAATATTATCTCCCCGAAGAACCACCAGCCAGATGATAGAAATCTAATAAGAGGGGATGACACAGACTACAGAAAGCAGAAACAGATATCACAGAAAAGAAGAAAGGATTTTTGCAAAAGCTGAAGCAGCTATCAGTTCCATTTTGACGCTGACAAATCAAGGAAGACTGACTCACCACTGTCAGTACCAATGTAATTTTCAAAAACCCTCACCAGGGGTTTGTCGAATGACTTCTTAAATACAGCCACCACTATTTCATTAAGAAGGTCTTCATTCTTTTCAAGCCAACCACTGATGTGATAAGGTACCTTTGGAGAGGCACGTATGAAAAAAATGTAACAAATTGTGTTCGGTCCTTTAATTACAAATCAGTTTGATGTAACAGTACTGAATAATACTCCAAAATTCTATTATGTACTCTGAAGACATTTTCAAACTTTACCATTTATATTGTCAAAGAGACAGGAAGAAGATGAAAGGAGACAATAGGAGAGAGAGAGAGAGAAGTAATGAGAGGGGAGCAAACAGGGAGAGTGAAAGCAATAGAAAGGGAGGAAGGATTAAGTGTTATTTCCTTAGAAACAGGCACATTAGTAGTCCTTCGTAGGCAATAATAAATGAAATAATCCACTTGTCTCTGCCACATAGTGAGCACTAAAAATAATTATCAATAATGATGGTACTTTATTTTACTATAAATATCATTATAATTAATATTACAGGATATCAAAGATGAGAATTCCAAGCAGTTTATTGGGGAATAGTTGGCAGGTCATTTTAGGCTGAAATCACTTCTCTTTCTCTTCCACCCAGAATCACTGGTCAGAAGCAGAAAATGGGCACACACGCCAGTGGGAAAATGAGCAGGGGCAGTGAGGGCATTAGAATCCTTTGTTAGCCACGGTTTGGAGATCATTACTTCACACTGACTAGTCCTTTATGGGTGAACAAAAAAATCTTCAATAAAAAGATCAACTGAAATCACTTATTCACACGATGTTGAGTTAAAAGAGGGACAAATAAGGAAAATTCCATGACTTTGATGGTGTCCAGGCCTTTTTGTAGCAGTCTAGCTTTGAGCTGGGGTGACAGAGTCCATTTTAAGATTTTTGAACTCTATGTGAACGGGATGCTATTATAGTATGGGTATTTCATTTCCTGAGTGCTGAAAGGCTCACTACCTTTCTTCAGGAACTGAAATTTATTTTGTTCATCTCTTCATTTAACCTAAACTCAACTTAAATATTATCTGAGAATATTTGAAACAGAGTCAAAAAAATTTAAGCCTGGGGATCTAGCTGTAATTTACCACTCCTAGATACTGGATAAGTTCAAAGCGAACAAGTGAACTTCATGTTTTTCCTTTTTATCAGGATGGGGTCTATGGAAATAAATCAGCTTTCTCAAATGGCTGTCAAAAACGTGACCTTGAACATTACAGCTGTATCTTTAAGAAGTACACATTCTTCTTGGAAGCTAGAAAAGAGGCCCTTGGGCTGTTGAAGATGCACGAGAGAGGTAGGTGTTAATGCTATGAAACAGCATTTCCAGTAAGAGGTCAGTATAAATTCTCTCCTAAGAACCTAATCAGTTGACTAAAGGAAAAATATTCACTGCACATAACTAGCCAATTACCCATTCAACAAATATTCATTAAATTCCTACTATACGGAACCACCAGGAGTTTGTCATGCTGCCATGAGCCACCGCATCCTCAGGGCGCTTACACTCTAGCGAAGCAGAAGGATAAGAGGCAAGGAAACAAATAACTAGAAAAGAGTAAACAATGTAGTTTCCTGTAACTACACAGAAGAAATCAAACAAAGTAAAGAGAGACACAATTCAGGATAAGGTTGACTGAGTGAAATCTATTTTTGATGAGAGTGGTCAGGTAAAAACTCTAATCTGAATGAGAAATACCTGAACAGATCTAGATGAAGTATTGCGGGTTGATAAATTAAGACTCCAAAGAGACCGAGTCAGGAAAATGCTTCACAAGCTTGGAACCTCCCGGAGACAAGTGTGGACAGAGAAAGATAGTGGCTTAGACCACCTATTAGGAGATAAAGTCAGAAAGGTAAGCAGAAAGTGCGCTGGAAAAATCTTACTCAGTGTGGTAAGATGTTTGGATTATGAATGTAATGAGAAGCCTTAGGAGACTTGTAACATGAATTGATACAATTTGACTTATGCTAGAAAACAGTTGGTTTAGAATAGAGAAGGACAAAGCAGATTGGAAAGCCATGAGCTACAACTGGTTTTTACATTTTTTACAGTTGTAAAAGGAAAAAAAAAAAAGCTACATCAACCCTTATGAACCCTTAGCAAACTTTTTCTCTAAAGAGCCAAGATCTCTGTCATTCCTTTGCATTCACTCAGGCATTGTAGTACTGAAAGGAATTAATGTGTAAATAAAATAAGAAGTTTATTGGTTTCCAATAAAATTTTATTTAGAAAAACAGACACCTGGCTGGATTTGGCCCAAAAAGTCATACTTTGCTGACCCCTGGTCTGGACTAATCATAGTGTCAGAGCGTCTGGGAAGTCATTGGAAATATGATGTCGGTTGGAAGTAGAATAGGGTCATAATTTCTTGATGAACAGGATGTGAGGTGTAACAAATAGAGGTTCTTGGCCTGAGAAACTGGGCAATAGAGATGGCTATTAACCAACGTAAACATATATATACACAGAGAAACACACATGGGGGAAAACAGGTTTTACAAACAGGAGAAAATCAAGTGTTTGCATATGTGTTTGTATATTTATGCATTCACTTATCAATTCCACAAACATTTTAGAAGTGCCTTCCATGATCAACTTACTATATCAGACACTTTTGGTTATACCAGGATTAAGTAGATTTATGCTCTCCCTCAAGAGTACAGACAAAATGTTGCGAGAATTACATGGTGTAATGAGAAGGATAGAACAGAAGTACTTGGTTGCGGATTTAGCTCAAGTGGTAGAATGCTTGTCTAGCAAGCGTAAGGCCCTGAGTTCAATCCCCAGCACCCCCCCAAAAACAGAATAAGACTATTTGCTCCAACAACATAGATTCATAATTCTCTACCAACCCTTTGTACCTAAGAACCACAGATTCGCAGCTTTGGAAGAAAAGTTGAAGATCTGGTGTAATCTTCCTAATAGATCCATGAATTCCCTTCAACTTCCTTCTGAAAGGATGACTGATTTATGCTTGAATATTTTCAAGGCGAAAGGACACTCCAACTCCTAGTCAGGGTTCTAAATGGGCGAGGTATTAAAATTTGCTTCTAGTGTAGAATTTTTTAGAAGCCATACAAATGTATTTAATTCATCTTTCATGTGGTGGCTCATCAGATATTTAAAGATCATGTTTTTGATCCACCTGAGTCTATCATTCTCTCTCTTTTTCTCTCTCTCTCTCTCTCTCTCTCTTTCTCTCTCTCTCTCTCTATATATATAGATATATATATCTCTATATATCTATATATATATCTCCTGGCTTTCCATGTCTAGAACCTTTATCTTATAGACTGTATATTGAACAATGTTCCAGGTGTAACTCTTGAAGAGTTTTGGGCACATTCCTTCATCCCAAGCATCTAGATGAAGATGATTCTGAGAGAGGTGGTGAACTATTTTAAGTGAGGACAAAATATTCCTAGTGAAACCAACGCCTATCTTGCTCCTGACAACACTGATCATGTGTGTTCTAGGTAAAGTGAGAAAAGAAAAAAGAGGAGGCAAAGTAGGAAGAATAAGAGGAGGAGGGGCATGACACAAGGAGGGGGAGGGGAAAGAGCAACCTAACAAATTGAACAGCCGATGCACCGATGTGAGCTAGCAGAAGCATGGGCTTCGTCTTACACCATGCATTTTCCTACATACCTATAATCAATCCTCAGTGGAAACTGAAATGAATCATTAAAAATTGTAAGGATCTCCTGAGATGGTGTCTATTAAGAGAGTTGTGGCAAAGCCCCAAAGGAAACAGGAGACCTTTTCAAGCAGAGCCATTGCCATTGCTGCTGATCCTCATTTTCCTGGTCTCCAGTGATGTCAACTTGTACTTTGGGATAAATGGCAGTTTTACAGAAAACAAGTTAATTTCATGCCTCAAAATGTAACTACACCAGTGAAGAAGGAAGAACAGTTTCTTTAAGTTCTTTTTTATTTCTCAAGTGCTTAAGAGGTATAAAACTTCTAATATGGAATTCTCCTGAGAATTAACTGCCAAAAATATTGGGGGGGAAATTGATTATTTTATGCCCTATAGCATTAATTGTCCTATATTGTACAGTAAGTAGACTGAGTCAGTTGCATTGATTCAGAACGCGACTACCATGACCTGTTCTTCTTCAAGTATTAATCTACCAATTCTGCCTTCCTCTCTTTCACCCCATCACTTTCTTACTATTTATATTTCTGCTGTCCTGGTTCAGGGCCTCTTGCTTTCTCACCTGGGCTGCCATACCTGCTTCCTACCTGCCTTAACTTTAGTCTTTCTTCCCCTCCCAGATATCACAGAGAAACCCACCACATTAAACATAAGCAATCTGACTTTTCACTGCCCATCTCAGAACACTTTTGACTCTGCTGTCTTAAAACAAGTACAAATTAATTAAAATTCCTTCACAATCTTCCCCTCCTTTTTTTTTTCTTGTAGGCACTTCCTTCTGAATATCCTCTTTTCCAACTACCTGAAATACCAGAACATGTCATTTGCTTTTCTGTCTTCATGGGTTTTCTCCTGCCTGTCCTCCTACCTTATCATCTCCCCATCTTGCCTGCTGATATTACGCCCATTCTTTAATATCTAACCTAAATTTTACCCCTCCCCACCAGGCCTTTCTAGCTCCCTGGGCAGAGGTAACCTCTGTTTTTCTGATGGCTTTGGGCTTTTCTTTGTCTGTGCTGTGTATTGCATTCATAATACATATAATAATTTTTAAATGCATTTTACATTTATTTGACTTACAAATCTTTTACTTGACTGCATATTTCCTAAAGCAAGAACTATTTATAATGAATGCAAAGTTTTTCTACAGCATTTAATTCAAAGTCTTACTGTGATATAGCAAAATGCCTGCTTATCTCTGAGTAATGAGTTTTAATTCCTTGTCAGTTTGTGAAATTATTCAAACACTCCCATCACACCATCACATCCTCCCTGTGGGAATTTAGGTCACCCCATCCTACTCCTACAACAAAGCTTGTTCCCACAGACCCTGCTTACGCACGCTATTCTGAGCTCGACTCCCATGAGGCCCTACAGGTGTAAGGTGTCCGCCTCCCTGGGGAAGTGAGCATCTCTCAGGAAGCGGATGCTCATGTCGTCTGCCCACGACTGGATGTCATATGTTCAGTCACCCCCATGACCCTAGGGCAGGAATTCATCCCTCACTAATGGAGTGAAGAGGAAGCAATCAAGACAAGTAAGACTAAATAAAATTACTTACTTGTTCAATGAAACATCATAATAATCTTGGTTCTAAGTCATCTTTCAATGATACCAGAAGTTCCTTGAGTGCCAGCGTGACCCTTTCTGGAGTTTCCATTCTTCATAACCCTAGCACGATAGGGTCTGAAGTGATTAAAGTGTAGGACCTCAGCAGATTTTTTCTAAGTAATTAATTGATAAAGAAACACCAAGACATGTTAAGACACAAATAGGGATGTGTCCTGGAACCCAGGATAGTTCCCGGACAATAATCAGACAAAAGTGAAAGTTGACAAGGCAACGAAGCATAGAGTTACATGTTTACAGAAAATATTCATATGCATACAAGATGCAACTAGATATTAATATAAATCATTTTACATTAAAAAACATCCGTATTATCATAGCCAAAGAGCTCCCCTTAGGAGTTGACAATATTTATTTAATGTCAAGATGCTATCAGCATTTAAAAAATTTTAGAATATATAATGGTCTTGGCTACTAGCACATGAGAAATTCATGCTCTCTGAAGGCATATTACTATATAGAAACATCAACTGTTTAGATTAAGTCTGGAAAATAAGGCAAATAACATATCAAGCAATTAATAGAGCTTGGATTCAAAATCCAGTAAGATGATAAGTATCAGAACAAATTTTCCCTGGCGGCTGGTAAAATTCTAAAACATTATCTTAAAATATCCTGAAGGATTTTCCAAAAAGGCTGAACTATTAGAAGAAAGATATTACCTTTCAAGTTTACTACATTAAAAAAAAAAGTTTACTACATTGAAGGAATAACAAATCTTAAGTGTATAATTTTAAATGTACTAGTTAAGAAACAAAGTGTATTATCTCTTAACTGATGACATATGCTTAATCACAAATATGTAACCACATATGAATACTTTCAGATATAAGTTATTGAGGTTTGAGTTCCAAATAAACTAAAATATTTCAAGTAATGAAATAAGTGTGAGCTAATTCTGTAAAAGATTTTTTTCATGGCATATATTTGGAAGGAGGTCACTGTAAGCTTGAAAAGCAAATTAACAATTAAAGCTGATGTTAAAATATATTTTTATTTTAGTTTGACATAAATATTTTTGTAGATACTATGTATGATGATCCCTTTCTTATACATACACAGCTGCATGCTATAAGACATATTGTGCATGTTGATGTACTTTGGGGCTTTTGAGTGTTAAAAACATCCTATGAATCGTTCTACTTTAAGGAGTAGTTTTGATCATTAATAGTTGCTGCAAGTTTTCCTCTGACAGTAAGAAGATATTACAAGTGACAATGATCAGAAGCTAAAACTATCCGTCTGAGTACTTTGAAGTAGTAGTTTGTTTTATTTATAATAAGAAAACTACATAGTACTTCTATAGTGTACTATAATGCACTTCTATAATGTTTTGTGGCACTTGTATAGTGCCACAAAACATTTATCAGATCATGGTTAGTTTATCATTATCATTATTTTAATCAGCTCATGACTGATTTATTATCTTCTTTTTAATCACTCTGTTCTCCTCCCAAGAATTTCACAGGTTATAAAATATATAAAACACATATGAAATATATAAACTCAATGCAAAGTGTACTCCTGTTAGGAATAATAGCTATTTATAAGGAAGATTTAGCATCATCTAAAGCCTAATAAATAAAAATGACACAACTCTAATCGACAAAATCCAAGACCTACAAAGGGAAGTCACCCTAGCTCCTTCCTTAGAGAATTTTTGACAATCAAATGGGACAGTGCAGCTAGAGAACTTTCAGAAAGTTAAAGGCTTTGACCTGTCCAGACCCATTTACAAAATTCACCGCAACTCACAATTATAGCAAAACACAAGGGGCGTGTAGCTGCTACCATCCTACCAGACTTGCTCCTGGGGACACAGCCATAGAAAAAGACCACACAGTACTCTGCCAGCATTAGCACATTAGCAGTTAATCTGTCTCAGAGCACACAGAAAAATTTCAGAGTACAGGGACATCATTGAATTAAAAAACCATACACTGAAGCTAATTTACTAATAAGCCATGAAGTATTGTCATAAATTACTTTAACTAACTGCTACTTGTCCAATTAAATGAACAAACTACATCCTGCAAGGTAGCAGCCTTGAGGATTTATGGCAGTTGTTTGTTTGCATGCTAATTTGCCAAATTTCCTTAAGCTTCCCTGGGTCTACTCACTCACCTTATGTTAATCAGCCAGGCCTACGCTGCTCATGTTTTCAGCTCTGTGATTTTTTTCCAGTCAAGAGCGTGGCCATTTTTAAACTCATCAAATCTCCTGGCACGTAAATGGTAGAGGCCACACAAGTTGCAAATGTGCGGAAACAGTCTACATTGCAGATGATGGAATAACGCGACTGACCTGAGAGTTTAGCTAGGATGCCGCGGGTGCTGCACACAAAGACAATTAGGAGAAAATGTACAAGGGTTTCCTGACCCAGTTTCCATTCCTGACATGGATCAACACGGCAAGTGGAGACAATTCTCTTTAGTGAAAATGAATAGGAGGAAAACATATATTACCTTATCAGTGAGATCTCTGCAGGTTTGCAAATCCGGACCACAGTCAATCTAACCTAACCTAACTCTAACCTAGTCAAGGCCTTCTTTCCTGTACTCCTCTTGCTCAATAGTAAACATGTGCTGATTGAAGAACTGTTGTAATTTTCATTGGTAAACTTAATGCAAAGTTGCCATGGCTCTGATACTTCAAAGATATAAAATAGGTGAGCAGAAGAGATAGAACAATAAAATAGAGAACCATTTGCAAGAATTAAAGAAAAAACCATAACCACTATCATATGATGCCAACTAGAGCCAAAAAGTAAAACCAAAGTTCAATTAAATTTTTGTCTTTTTCAGAAAAATCTACAAACTAAAGATTGTTACAGTAAAATAACATTAATGGAACTATAATTCATAATAATAGATAATTCCTTTATATCTCTTTACCTTTATTGAAGTCAGAAAGGAGAACAAATAAATTCTTCATCTTATAATAATTATTATTAATTTTAATTCTTTTCCAACCAAGATAGGCGCTTAAGTTTTGTTGAGAATGACTCATCCTGCGTTAACCTTATTTTCCGATGTTTGAGTTATATGCTGTAATCTCGTAACTCTGAATTGGCTTCATTTTTACCAAAAGTACGTTCATTAAGAGTTTCGAAAGCAGGGATGTGAAGGTCAGTGAAGAACTGCCTTGACAGCTCGGCATCCAGAACTCTGTTGATTTGAGCACCATCCACTTAAACATCCTTTCATATCGTCTCGGACAGGGGACCCACAACACTGACTACCTAGAAATCATAGTGAAAGCACTTCTTTGTGTTTGTTGTTTTGCTTTTAGAGACAGGGTTTTGCTATGTAGTTTAGGCTGGCTTTGAACTTATTATGGAGCTCAGGCTGGCCTCAAACTCCTGGCGCTCCTCCTACCTCAGCTTCCCGAGTTCTGGGATTACAGGCGTGCACCACTATACCTGGCTGAAAACACTTCTTTATCTGACATCAGTGTTCATTTTAGTCCTGGGCATTCTCTACCAGCAAATACCTTGTAATTAAATCAAAATGTCTTTATGGACTTTCTGTGATTGAAGCATTCTTCTGAATACAGTGAGAGAAGCAAGAGAGGAAAAGAAAGGGATAGGAGAAAGTAGAGAGCTAGGCTGCTGTTTCCCTATCAAAAGCATAGGTGAGTGAAATTGTGTTCCTATTACTAAAGGGCTAGGCGGGTGTGGCCTTGTTTTTCAAAGTGTGGTCCTGAGCTGGGCAGCCTCAGCATCACTTGGCAGGCCTGAAAGGTGCAAATGCTCAGGACCAACCCCACATCAATGAGTCAGACTCCAATCTGACACTATCCCTAGCTGCTTTCTTTTGACAAAAAACTCTGTCCTTGAGCAAATTTTAGTGAGGCTCCTCACATACAGGACTGCACTCTCTTTGGTCTGCCTACCAGTAGCGGTAAGAATCCTGCTAAATTACTTTAGGGAGAATCTCTCCCCATGTCATATCTACTTATGTTCCTCATCCCCCACATTTCATGCATAAATCCTTAGCCTGCCTTTAGCAAGAAACCTGTTAGGCCAGTTCAGCAGGAATTCCCTTATTCCCATGTCCCTGTGATTTTGCACTGCATTAGTTAGGGTTCTCCAAAGGAGCAGAATCAATAGACAACATATGCATAAGTAAGCAAGGGGATTTATTAGGGAAACTTATAGGATCTGAAGCTGGGGAGTCCACCACGGCCATCTACATACTAAAGAACCAGAGGATCCAGTAGCTCCTCAGCCCGAGGAGATGGAAGCCACTGAACAAGAGGAATCGAGGATGCGCACCAGTCCAAGGTCAGAGGCCTGGAAGTTCACTGAGGTGTTGCTGGTGTAAATCTGCACTGAAAAGTCGAGCAATCTGGAGACTGATGTCTGAAGGTGACAAGAAAGACTAGAGCTCTTCAAAAACTGGGGACACTTCCTTTTTCTTTCCCTTTTCCTTCCATCACTCTACAAGTACCCACATCCAGGGCGGGTCGTCTTTCCTCCACCTACTGGCCTCCATGTCAATCATCCACAGACACACCTAGAATTTTACTAATCCAGTAGATGTTTCTTAATCCAGTCAAGCTGACATATCATGATTAATGGTCAGGTCCATGCACAGATTCCCTGTCTGCTCTCTGCCTATAAAGCCCCTTTTGTCCTAGTGGCATTTGGAGTTGAGCCCAGTGTCTCCCACCTGTTGTAATACCTCTGTTGCTGACAGTAGTGAATAAAAGTCTTCCTTACCATTTTCACAAGTGTCCAAATACTTTTTTAACACTATGCACAATAAAGTTTGAAAAATATCGATAAGTATGTTACAAATCTGCAATCCTTAGACCTCATTCTGCTGCTGCTATTGCTGCTGTTTATAAACTGTGTAACCTTTAGCAAGTGTCCAACCCTCTCTGGGATGCAGCATCTTCCTATGAATAATGCTCTTCAGAGCTCTTTCTAGCCCTGGCTTCCATCTCTCTACTACATTAGTTCCCAGTGCAACCCTCATCGTCCTGAATGGAGAATGGCCATTTGCCACACTGGTCTGATTCAGAGTCTCCTACTGGCAATGTGAGGCTGCATGTCCCTCCCCTGCAGAGCTGTGGCAAAGACTGTCCCATGACCTACTGGGGGGAATTCCAAACTGTGCCTCAATGGCCCCACATAATGCAGATCCTTCTTCCATTACACAAAAGTGCAGCAGTAGTGGCATGTTTCCCTCCAAGTAGACTCCAAGTAGAAGGGAATTTCACCTGGACATTCTGAGCCTGGAAACAGAATGTGCCCTAACAAGTAAGATGCCAAACAGGCCTATTGCATCCACCCTTCTACCCAGGAGAAGGCATGCAGTGGGGCCAGTTGGTATCTGGCGAGGATTTAGTTGTGAGTCAGCCACTCTCTGATTGGTTACCTCCAGCAATTTTCCCAGGAATCCATAAGGCCAAAGGCATTAGTATTTATTATCAGCGTCAAGAGCACATGGTACAGATAAAGCACTAAGAAGACTTTTATCCTTTGCAATATCAGGGAAATCACTGTACCTACAGCAGTCATTTGGAAACATTAAGAGGAACTTGATTAATTTTTAATTCCCTAAGTATTCAAGAAGTGGGGTGCAGAGAATCTCTTTGGTCAGCTGTAGGGGTGGTAGAGAAAGCCTGCAGATGTAAGCAAAGGGAGACACAGCTAGCACAGTGCCTGCCGAGTGAATTATTGAATCCCATAAACCAAAATACTGCTCACTAAATAATCATTCTAAGGCTTTTCATCATTTGCTGTCCAATGAAGGGAGGAATGAGGGGGCTAAATCTATAATTCTGCTCTTTAGGAGTTAAATAAACCTATTTCTTAGTTCTTTCTAAAATAACTTCACAAGAAGACAAATACAACAAGGTAATCATGCATGCTAGAAACAGCAACAACAGAATAGCAAACAAGAAAGAAAGAGACTCACATTTGTAGTGACTTTGATACTTACCTTTCTTATCTGTAAACAATAATAAAATATGCATACCTCGGGATTGCTGTGAGAGATCCAGTGAGACGGCAGATGTAAATTTACATAGCACAATATTTTGGATTAGTACCCAATAAATGTTAGCTCTTTTTTCCATTCCTTTTCTATGTACATCACTTCTTATCCTTACCCTGGTATTTAATAGCTGTGTTGTCCTTAGTAGTTAACTTTTCTAGGAATCACCATCTTTAGCTGTAAAGGGGAAATAGTAATAAGATCTACTTTTTAGGCTTGCTATTAGATTAGGTAAAATAATCTCTAAAATAATCTGTACAAATCACTTAGCACAGCACCCATTAAGTACTCAGTGGATACTCATTACTAGTATTCTTTTGTCATCATAATCCTTTCAACATTCAAATGACTTATTTCTAATACAGAGTTAAAACTACCATGGACTCATTAAATGCTTGATAATTGTGTATGGTGGCTCTCAACTTAGAAGGAGTGCATTTGGAAACGTGAAAGGCATTTTTCTCACAGCCATAATGACTGGGGATGCTACTGGTATTTAGTACTTGGAATGCCAGATAGCTACAAAATGCAAGACAATCTCATCTGTGAAAAACTGTCACATCTTAGATGCCAAATGCAACTCCATCGAGAAAGGTCAAGTCATGCAGCCACTTTACTGTGAGTTTTCACACATATGAAATTGACCGAGGTATCAGAGTGAATTAGCATTAGAACTAGAACTAAACTTTATAAGCAGTGTTAATACTGTAGGAATTCTAGCCCATCTTTTGCAGTTGTTGTCATTGGAACACATGCATCTCTATTCTTAACAGTGGTAATTGTCTCTATAAAGTCAGTAAAATTCTTGAGGGGGGAAAAAAAAGTCTTGCATTGTGTTATCTTAGTATGTCCCCAGGAAAGAAATGGAGAAAGAAAAGGAAAGAAATTTATTTTTATGTTGACTAATAACATACAAGCTTGCCTCACTGGTTCTGTTATAGTAAAGGCTGGAGTGGTAACTCAGGCCCCTAGAACACAATATTAAAGAGGCAAAAGTTGTATTTCAGTCCCTCTCTGGGTTCATTAGTTTTACATACATAAAAAAAATCCCTGTTCTATAATCATAGCATGTTCTGTGTGCATGTCATGGAGAATGTCTCAGGCAGCAGTCCCCAACATTTTTGACACTGGGGACTGATTTCATCCACAGACCAGAGATGGGGGTCGGGGGATAGTCTGGGGATGATCCAAGCATATTGCATATTGCATTTATTATGTACTTTATTTCTATCATTATTATATTATAATAGAAAATGAAACGTGCAAGTCGTCATAATGCGGAATCAGTGGGAACCCCGAGCTCATTCTGCTGCAACTAGATGGTCCTATCTGGGAGTGGTAGAGACAGCGGTGCCTGAAGCGTTTTGCTTATGTCCCGTCTACTCTGTAGTCTCATTTTGGTTGCTGTCACAGCAGAAACCCTACTTCACAAAGACAGAATATTGGGATTGCAAGCAGGCTTTTCAGGTCACTGTGACAACCTCAGGCTACTCCACCTTGACTTTAATGCAGAACATATAGAGATTTGAAGTTGTCTCAAACATGTTTTTAAATCCACTGTCATTTGTGATCTCAAGCTCTTGATCCTCTTCCAGCATGGATAAAATCAATTCACCTGGTTTATTCACAAACGCCTTTCAGATACCTTTCTTCCCAGTTCAGTGGTCTTTTGTGGTTGAGAACTAATGTTCAAACTCTTTTTGAAAGCTCAGATATATGATCATGCACCAGCTGGGAGAAAGAAGGCCCTGGCTCAGTCTCTCAAAATCTCTGCTAACGTTTGAAATATGTAAAAAAATTCCTATGTTCCCTTGTCATCCCCATAATTCCAGTTTGGCTTTGAATGTAGCCATTTCATTTGCCAACTGGAATAGAGTTGTGGTTCTCCACTGAAATGACAGATTGAGTTCACTGAGCAGGTTGAATATGTCACAGAAGTAAGCAAGTTTTGTGACCCATTCTGTGTCACTGACATGTGCTGCCAGTGGTGTCTGTTCTTCTAAAAGAAATCTCTGGAGCAGTTGTCATAGCTCAAAAACTCTGGCCAGTGATCTACCCTTAGAAAACCATCTCACTTTTATGTCTGTGAGAAGATGTGTGTACTCTATATATGTCTCCTTACAGACCTGAGCAAACAGACATGAGTTAAGGGTGTGCATTTTAATGTGATTGCTAATTTTAATCTCATTTTGCAAAATGTTAAGTTCAGATGACATGCTTCAGCTAGCCAGCATTTCTCTATAAATGACATAGTGTGTAGACTCACACTCAGAAGCAACCACTTTGACCTGACTAGTGAGACCAGAAAGCCATTAAGTCATGGCAACCACTCAATCCAACCATAAACTGACACAAAATGACCAATTCCATTTTCCTGATTAGCCATAGTCTTGGTTGACAGCAAAAGTGCTGCCTTTTGACTGCATCCTCTCCTAAAACTACATGACAAATGTCCTTAGCAGCAGACGGGATTGACTCTTCACCACTGGTAAAGGGTTTCTTAGCTTTAGCAATGCAGTTAGCTCTGAAGAATGATGCTCTCGGTACAGACACAGTTGATGAAATGGTGGTCTTCAACAATTGCTTCTGTTCTTCATGTTTGCATTTTTTTTCTTTTGTAAAGTTCCAACAGTATATTACACAAAGCAGGATGGAAGAAAGTAAATCACCCGTTGTAATGAGCCTGTAATTTAAATAGGACTCCTAGTATTTTCTTTTAAATGTAGCTTTCTTTTTTGGGAGTCTTAGAGTCTTCCTTCTTCTCATCATTGCATCTTTACCCCTTTTTAAAGAAGTTCTCCAGTGACATTCGTTTTTTATTCATTTTTGCTAGGGTTAGATTTTGGGCTTACCAAAACTTTGACTGAGACAAGTGCACAGTGCAGGATAGAGGAGCAAATGGAAGTGATAAATTAAACAATAAGCAGGACACGTGTGGACTAAAATAAGTGTTGGATACTGACTGAGAGTCTGCTATTAGACGCAGCTATAAAATTGAAGCACATCAACTCACTTGACCCTAGAAAACCTGCACAGATGCAGCTTGATTGTCACTTGCCACTTTTGATATGAGTCTGTAAGCAATTAACTTCTTTTGTTCTCCATGTAGTCAAACCACCCTACTAATGTTAATCTGTATTTGCAGCTCTGTCCCATCACTAGCATCACCGCCTCAGCACCACCTCAGATCATCAGGCATTCGATGCTCACAAGGAGCACACAGCCCAGAGCCTGCATGTGCACAGTTCACAGTAGGGTTAACAATCTTACGAAAATCTAATGCTGCTCCAGATCTGGCAAAATGTAGGGTTCAGGCTGTAATGTGAATGATGGGAGTAGCCATAGATTCAGATGAAGTTTAGCTGGCTCACATGCTTCTCACCTCTCGCTCTGCGGCCCAGTTCTTAACAGGCCACAGACTGTGCCCCAGGGCTTGGGAACCCCTGGTCTAAGAAACCATAAAACAGTCATATACCTTTACCTGACTGCCAAGAAATAACTCAATCACTTCTTCTGATCATGATTTGAGTCCTGTTCAATGTGGTCTAGTTTAGCATTGTGGATCACCTACTGGTTGCAGAGCACTGTGCTGGAGGCTGGGGTAATATGCCCGTACCTTAAGGTTTAGGGCACCAGGGAGGATGAAAGTATAAGCAGATTATTTCAATGTAAAGTAGCTAGTATTACCATAGAGATAAAATTTTTGGTATAAACAATAAAGTATGAAACTGAATTTGATTAGTTGTCTATGTTTTAAATAATATAGCAATATATCAATGTAACATGGGAAACATAATCAAAATGACATCTTCTACCACAAATGTGCAGATTGTCTGTCTGTTTTTCAGATTGAGGATGTTGTAGACTAAGACAATCTGAGTTTCAATCGAGTCCTCTGAAATGTTGCCTAGGTTCCTTTATTCTCAGTTTTCTCGACTGGAAAACAAGTATTGCTGCTTACTTACACCTGAAGATTATAAGAATAGGAGGAGAAAATACCTGTGGCTCTTTATAAATATTACAATGATGGAGAAAAAGCTATCACTTCACTATTTTTTTTCCTAGGAAGACAACATTTCTTAGCCCCCATATAGTGAAGGGTAAATATGAAAAATCTTCAACAATCCATTATCAGCAAAAGTAACAAAATTTCTACTCCAAGAACTTGAGGTGACAATACTTCCTCCACAAATTATCATTTCTGACCGTGCAGCAACTTTGGAGGCCATGTGTCCCAGGGGACAAAACTGTAAAAGGAGGAAGGCTATACAATATATATGGGGCATGGTATAAAAAAAAATACTTGTTGTTATTGAGATTTTAACATATATGTATAAATGTAGCATGGTCTGTGTCATATTGACTAATACACACAGCAGATGTAAACTATTATTTTGAACAAGCATACTTCCATTGTTCTGTTACCCAGTAGCCTTGAGGCTATGTACTTCAAGCAAAGCCTCGAAATCCGCGGTCCTCAGGACTTTCATTATTCTATCATTAGAACTTTATTCTGGATGCCAAACAAAACCTTTGTGACCTCCTAATTCTCATTTCTCTTCTTAATCCTGTCTTTTTTCAAGTACTAACTTCAGCATATACTCTGAAATCTTTGCTCAACTATTATGTCACCATGTGTCTATTATGATAAAGAAGTCAAACGTTAAGTAGATAAGAGATGTCAATTTAACAATTTTATTCATATTAGGAACCAATAGCTTTGAAATATCCTTAGCTAGATAGCCAAGATGCTGACCACAGTAAGTCCAGGGCTTGCTCACATTTGCATAGAGACGTGTTACCCAAGGGAAAACTGTCAAAACATGTATTTCAGACTAGAAAGACTCAGCACAAGACAATTTTCTGTCCTGTGCATCATAAGTAAAAAGATTTTGATTATTCATCACAGTAGTGATTTTATGCTTTTTAATATAAGCTCTTATTGCCAATATTCTTGGTAGTTGAAAACATACAGGTACAATGTGTATGGAAATTATCACAAGATCATGGAATCGTAATGTTCTTGACATATCACTTTACCTATTCTACATTCTGACTTCCAGCATCTTATCCATAACCTACTTTGATTCCAGGATGCATCAAGCTCTTCACCAATTCAGAAGTGTTGGTGCCCATGTAGTGAGTAGCTTTGCAGCAACTGGTTATAAGAAAGGCAGAAAGAAAAGGTGTGAGGAAGGGAATACATGAGTGAGAGAGAAAACGTAGTGAGAGAAAAATTCATTCTGTTATAACCAAACACACTACACAGAGGATAGAAGGATGCATTTAGATCAATGTAACAAGATGAAGTATAACTTTGAAATGAAGGTCTGACTCCTAAATATTTAAAGAAATCTATTTCTTGGAGATGCAAATCAAAACCATATTGAAAAGCCACTTCACACCCACTAGAATGGCAACAATAAAAAGACATAGACAGTAACAACTGTTGTTGAGGATGTAGAGAAATGTAACCATCAAGTATTTCTGGCAGGAATAGAAAATGGTGCAGCCACTATAGAAAACAGTTTGGCAATCACAAAATAAATATAGTTACTATAAGAGTGAATAATTCTCCTGTTAGGTATATAACCAGGAGAAATGAAAATATATTTTAACACAAAAGTTGCATACAATATTCCCAGCCGTCTTACTCACAATAGTTAAAAAATGAGAAAAATGTCCATCAACCAATGAATAGACAATAACATGCAGTATAGTCACATGATGCAATATTATTCAGCCAAAGTTACAGTGCTAAAAGCAGCATGGCACTGGCACAAAAGTTGCAATGTGGACCCACGGAATACAATAGAGGATGCAGAAACAGCCCCAGGCACATTCAGTCAGCTGGTTTTTGACAAAGAGGCAAAAATCATACACTGGAGGAAAGATAGATTCTATAGCAAATGGTGCTGGGAAAGCTGTCTATCCACATGCAGAAGTTTGAAGCTGGACTCATATCTCTTACCATGTACTAAACTAAAATCAAATGGTTCAAATACCTAAACATTGAAACAGGAAAAACAACCCACTAGAAGACAAAGTAGGTAAAACCCTTGAACTCAAAGTCATAAGCAAGGATTTTATATACAGAACCCCAGATTCACAAGAAACAACATCAAGAATCAACAAATAGGATTATATCAAATTAAAAACCTTCAGCATAGCACAGGAAACAATCAACGGAGTGCAGAGACAATCTACAGGATGGGAAAAAAGTTTGCCAGCTAGCCCTCAGACAGAGGATTAATGTGTAAAATACACAAAAACTTAAAAAAACTAGATCCCCAGAATAAAAGACCCAACTAAAAATGGGCAAATGAAATGAATAGACACTTCTCAAAAGAAGTATAAATGACCAATAAATATATGAAAAAAATGTTCAATATCTCTGGTCATTACAGAAAAGCAAATTAAAACAACACTGAGATTCCCTTTACTCCAAGGGAATAGCCATCATCAAGAAATCAACAACAAATGATGGTGAGGCTGTGGAGAAAAGGAACACTTCTACTTTGTTGGTGAAAACGTAAACTAGTACAACTACCGTGGCAATCAGTATGGAGAGTCCTTTAAAATCTTAAAATAGAAATTCAATTCAACCCAGCTCTTCCCTTTTCTAGGTATCTTCTTGAAAGAGTTAAGGCATCATATTACAGTGATACATGCATACCCATGTTTATAGCAGCACTATTAATAATAGCTAAATCCTGGAAGTGACCTGTATGTCTATCAGCAGATGAATGGACAAAGAAAATGTGGTATTTACACAGAGTGGAGTACTGTTCTGCTGTGAAGAAAGATAAACTTGAGTCATTTGTAGGAAAACGGCTATACCTTGATTTGCAGGAAAATGAATTCACTTGTTAAATGAAATAAATCAGACATGCAAGTTTAAAAATCATACGGTTCCTCTTGTATGAGAAGCCCAAAGTACAAATAAATCAAAGAGCAAAATAAAAAAGAATGGGGAGAAATTACTAATGGTGGGTTGATTTGGGGGGAGATGAAGTAAACTCTGAAAGTAGATAGTGGTGATGGCTGCACAACCTTACAAATATACTAAAACTGACTGAATGGTGCACTTTAGAGTGTGAGTTGTATAGTACGTGAATTATTTCTCAATTTTTAAAAGAATCTATTTTCTGATAATGATTATCTTCTGAAAAGAAGTATTGGTCTTAAGGACATGGAAAATACCAATTTCATTATTTGTCTTTTTTCCCTTTCTACACATGTTTCTGGATTATTTCAATGAAACAGGGACTAGAACCATGGAATTTGATAATTTAAGATATCATGAATCCACAGATGCCAGAATACTTGCTCAGTACCTATCAAGAACCCTTCTTCCTCCAACCCCAAACTCTGTTTACTCCACAGTGCAGTGATGGTGAACCTTTTAGAGACTGAGTGCCCAAACCGCAACTCCCAAACCCACTAATTTATTGCAAAGTGCCAACATCGCAATTAAACTGGAAGAGTGAGGTTATAGTTTAGAAAAAACAGCTGATGTTTGGCTGCCGGGGACCTTGGCTCGCATGTCAACAGAGAAGGCTGAGTGCCTGCCGTACCGTGTGTGCCACAGGTCCACACCATCACATAGTGCCTTCTGCGGCCCATCAGGATTACTTACACCCTAAAGAACTAGTTGTATAAAACCAAACTTCTATTTTCTAAGAAGAAGATAAAAATGTCTTGTCAGAAGAAAAATTAAGTAGAATGTGTCCCATCAGGTACTAAAAAACAACAGAAAAAAATGCCACAAGCAAAAAGATACAAGCTAAAAGATACAAGCTAAAAGATACAAAATAAAAGATTAAATTGTACATTTTCAGTTATTAAATGAGCTAAATATTGCACTTATTTGAAACCTCTGTTTTCCATTGTAAATGACTCCTGAGATATGCTGATACGGCATTCTGTAGAATGTCTTACACTAGAAGGTAACACAGTCTTTCTTCATTAAAAAAAAAAATGCATAAGTGAGGAGATAGGAAAAGATTGAGCAAAATGTGCTCAGTTACGTTAAATAGGACTAGGAAATTTCACAGGCTATTGCACAGTACAATGACTAGAAACAGTTATGTATTATACATCTCAAAAGTCTAGAAGGATTTTGAATGTTTTCATCATGAAGGAATGATACGTATTTAAGGAAGTAGATGTTTAACCTAATTTAAACATTATATAATGTGTAAAAACATCACATAGTACCCCATTAATAAGGTATACTTTTTATATTTGATGTCAGTTGAAAGTAAATTTTATTTTATTTTTAAATATTTAAATTTTTATTAGTACATATTTGTAGTATATGATTACATTTATCATGGGGGTTGGTATACCTTAATTCTTTTCATTTCCCTTTACCCTCTCCTTCCTCTCCTCTCACTCCATCTCTTGGTGCTCTAAAGTTATAAAAAATTATAAAATGATAAAAAAAACCCTCAAGGTAGAAGGGACAGCACACACAAATTTCACTAGGCATGAAATAACAAGGCATGCTGTTGCTATTTACCTACTACTTCTTCCTTTTTAAAAATTAAATTTAGCATAATTGTTATGCATTTTTAAAATGCTTGTCTTTTTGGTTTCCAAAGTAAAACATTTCATTTCAAATATTAAAATTATATGGAAATTTATGATCTAGAAATGTAATGTTCTCCATATTTCTGACTTTCAGAGATATATTATTGTCTGGTATGTGTGTGTCTGAATCTTTTTTCTTAATATTTAAAAAGCTTGAAATGTTTGGCTTTTTAACTAAAATCAATATATAGTATACATACATTGCTACAAATTATAAACCAAATAATGTTAGCTAATTTACAGTGATAGTGGCCTGCATATTCTGTTGCTATGAAACCTTTCAAAATGCAAAACCTCTTTGGGAGAATAAACGGAAAATGAAAAATGAAGCAAACATGCCTATCCTATGCTGAGATGTTCCCACTAAGAGTGGCAGGTTTGGAGACAAAAACCTTGATTATTTCAAGCTGAGACTCCAGTGAGTTAGAATCATAGACTTTTTGATTTGAAAGAAACTTTCAACTAATTCGATGTGAAAATATTTAAAAGTAAAGGAGAAATGCAACTACGTGCCTGGGCAATGTGAATACAGATGAATAGTAGCTGGTGATGTGAAAAATGAACAATCCCACAGTGTCTGTCTAGGTACAAAAAAGGATACAAGGGTGATTTTCTAAGCTTTGGAAGCATTCAGATGGAATACAGGTAATAATGTGCAAAGAATAGTTTCCTACAACGTGAGCCTCCGTATGTCTTTTTCCTGGTGTTGAGGACAGAATTTTCAGTCTATATTTATCCACGAACAAAGGAAACCCAAATTCTCTGTACAATATTCCACCTTAAACTTTAACAGAAATAGCACACAACACGAGAGGATTATTCCTCATCCACTCCAGAAATAGTCGAGTAGCTACAGACAGGACTGTGCGCCTTGACTTACTCCAGAACTTTACATTACACATCATAATATGTGATCTCCTTTGCTTGGGCAGAAAACAATGATGGTCATCATGCTCCATAAAAATAGATTACTCAATTTCCACTAAATGTTTAGTTTTATAGCTGTGATTATTAATCTTGGTTGTCAAATTTATTGAATTGAGAAATACCTAGGATATTAGTAAAGTATATTTCTGAGCGTGCTTCCATAGACTGTTGACATGTGGGATAGCAAATGGAGGTGTGAGAACAGCCCCGAATCTA
The DNA here is from genome assembly GCA_004026905.1 of Hystrix cristata. NCBI lineage: Eukaryota > Metazoa > Chordata > Mammalia > Rodentia > Hystricidae > Hystrix > Hystrix cristata. The sequence goes on along the minus strand of PVJO010012162.1, from coordinate 4,078 downwards.
ATAGACTGGGGATCCAGATGGAACAAAAGCAGAGAAGGAGGGAACCCTCTCGCCGCTCAATATAGACTGTCTCTTGCTGCTTCTGGGCTACCAGGAGGCAGGCTGTGGGTTTGTTACACCACCCAGTGGTCGATGTCTGCTTGAGTTGACTCGGGGGAGAGGAAGGCTGCTAACTCCAAATTGTCATGATACCTTGAAGACAAGCTGTTTTGCCAGTTCGATTAGATGAACCTTACAGGGAAGCCAAGAATGCTCCCCTGGGAACAATCAGATAAAAGTTAATCATTCATCCAGACAGTCTCCTTGCTTGCCTGCCTTGCTACCTAAATGGAACATTCTGCCTTTGCCAGTCCTCAGTAAATCTAGGGGTTTGAGTCAGTTCAGGGCTACACTCAGAACAGGCAAATTTTCCTGGTCCCCAACGAAAATATTCTGTCTCGTGTGTCTTCATCCTTCCTACAGGGTTTGCTGGCCCAAACCCAGTAGTAATTAGCTTTCCTCTACCGTGCCCTTTCACCAAGATGTTTCTGTCTTGCCTCAGGCCCAGCGTAGTGCAGTTGGTCAACCCTGGACTAAAACTTTTGAAACCATAAGCCAAATAAATTTGTCCTTCTTTAAATTGGCTCTCTCAGGTATTTTGTCACAATGATGAAAAGCTAACACAACCACCAAGAAAAACAGTGGACGCTTGTGAAAAAATATTAATCTGACATTCAGGAAATATTATTTTAAACCTACAACTATCTGGAAATACACTTTCATTATGACACCAAAGAGGCTTATAAAATTCCCATCAATCTCCATGAAGACATTGAGGATGACCCCTGGATACTGAGCGAATCCAGGGATTTTAATTAGGATTCAATCATAGATTTTAATTAAGCATAAAATCTTACCTGTGATAGGTGACATTCAGTTAGAGCACCTAGTTTTTAAGCATTGGTGTATGCTAGAATATTCTGAGAACCTAGTAAAGAACCTAAGGACTAGGCTTACTGAGGTAGGTTTTCATGTTATCCATGTGACTCTGATACACAGAAAAACTTGAAAACAAATTTCATATAATAATGGTCTTCAACTTTACCTGCACGTTGAAATCATCTAGAAAATTGTAAAAACAAATACCAATGCCCTTCCCACCCCCAAAGATCTGTTTTCTTTGGTGTGAATGAGGCCTGTGCTCCAAGAATTTAAAGGAGATTCTGGTATGCGGCCAAGTTTGCATACTAGCATGAACAGTAGCCAGGCTTGGTAAGTAGATTTGCAAGTCCAGAAGATGAAGATAACAAGTAAGAATTTCACCTGAAAACAAGTTATAAGTTTGAGAAATCCAAAAGGCACTGTTTTTCAACTTTACAATTCTATCCCATTTCAGCCCTATCTATAAATAAGCAATTATAAAAGAAAGAAACAAAAGCCAGCCTTGTTCATCCAAAATTTAGCTGTCTGAGAGGGGTTATAATAATGATTTAAAGTCTTTTGTGGAAGGTTATGGTATGATTTCTGAGCTGTTCACATTTCAGTGATTTATTGAACAAAGTTTAATGGGCATTTGCAATGTGCAAAACCTGGTGGGAGGTGCTGCAGTAAGGAAGACAGGTAAGACAAAATTCCTTCACATCAAGGGGTTTCTCAGCCAAGAGAGGAAATAGAATGCAGGCCCCAGCTGCATAAGAGACAGAAATCATAAAAATTTGCAGTAAGGAAGGAGCCCTTCTGGAAGGCATGACCAGCAAAGGTTTCGCAAAAGAAGAAACATTTCATCTGAATCTTAGAAGGATGAGAAAGGTTTTAATGAGCAAATGGGAGACATTTCTGAGACAAAGAACAAAATGACTTAAAGTCACAGAGTACTAGAGTTCCAAGTACAATAGAAAAAGAGGTTATAACCCAGACACTGTGAAGTCAGGGAGAGAGCAATAAGCTGAGAAAAGTCAGTGATTGCTGGCTGTGTAAGAATTCTGATGCCACTTTAAGGTTTTAGTTCAATAATGGAGGAAATGTTAAAGAAACTTTGAGTGAGAAATATCATTAGAATTAGGCCTCAGGTAATTAACTCTGGAAATGTGTGAGGCAGACCGCTGTGGGAGGAATTTAAAAACACAGACACAGTGCAAGATGCCAAAGTCCAAGATGCTGAAGATACAAACAAATAATGGGGAAAGAAAAAAGAGAGACTGAGAAACATGACTAAAACATTTCCAGTCTGTGAAGTAGAAAGAAGAGCTGTTATCATGAACGTGAATAGAAAGTCAATAGGAAGACAACACCTCGGGAAGAAAATGGTGCTGTGTTTCAGTCACGCAGAGAATATGCTGCAAAATGTTAGAAATGTGGGCTTGGAAGTCAAGAAAGAGGTAAAGGCCAGGATACCCCTTTTAGGTTTCTGGGCGCTCACATTTTCACTCTCTCCTGCATCTATCTGGCTCCTTCAACTCCTTCCTAAATAATTAACTCCGAAAATTTACCAAACTTAATATTTTAAGGGCCCTCAGAGAGAAGACCCGAGATGACTGAAGATGCCCAGTGCTCTCCTCTTCCACAGACAAGACCCAGGGCAACAAAGGGGTGACTATATTTCAAGAAGAATGACTAAGAGAACACTGGAATACAGCAAGGAAGTGAGGGGAAACCTACATGGCATGGAAACTTGGCAATATAGACAGAGGAACAAAGTACACCACAACAGTGACCACACATTGCCAGATAAAGGTAAGCAGAAAAACCCCAGGGGACCCCGTCATCACTGTGGACCAGCAGTCCTAACCAGAAGAGAATTCTACAGCCCTCGTAGGCCTTGAACGCAGTTTGTGGAGCTACCTGGGGTCACACACAACTGCTTTGCTCAAGAACAGAAACTCACCTTAAGTCCATCAACCCCGAGTCCAAGCTGCTACAGCTCAGCATCATCTTGGAAATGGAGCCCCTGCTAATGTCCATTCTGCTACAGGTGTCAGTGGCCACTGTACCTCCCTGTCTTTGGGGCCCCATATCATCCCACCACACTCACTCAAAAGGCTGTAACCTCACACCCTTTAGGATGCACTTATAATCCTGCACCCAAGTTCACACAGCTCCCTGCATTGCAGGAAACAGGTGAGCTAGTACAACACGTGGTGCCACCCTCAATTTGAGAAACTGTCATGATCGCTTCCTGGGACCTGAGAACCACACCCCCAAACTCTACATATGGTATCTAAGGTGCTACTACAGTTATTGCCCTTCCCCTGGGTGCCTTTGGGCATGTCCTACCACAGCCCATCATCCCACCAGATGCCCTGGTGCCAATGGGAGTCACTTCCGTAGGGTCAGAGGACACACTTGTCCAGATATCACGCCCAGCACTGCAGATGCCTCTGTCACCATCAGCTCTCACCTCAACAAGGACTGAGGAGGTGCTTCTCTGTAGTGACCCCCAACACTGCAGCTGCTGCTGCCAGAGGCTACACCACTACTGGTGTTCCCTCAAGGGGGGTCATTTGAAAATATGGCCCTTCTCGTGACCAACACCCCTGGCATTGTGGCTGCCACAGAAATCATCAGCAATTGTTTCTGCAGGGCTTTTATGATGTCCACTGTAAAATCATTCCACAGTCTCCACAAACAACTGCAATCTAGAACACTGAGGCAATTCCAGATACCTCTGACATTGATTACAACTGAAGAAATTACAGAGAGACTACAGTTCTAGTGTGCCTACTTAGAAAAGCCAAAACATCTAGTGAAATGATATCTTATGACCCATCTAAATGAAAGAATTATCTTCCTACGAAAGCTACTCTATAAAGTTGGAACAGTTGCCTAGTACATTAGATGCACAGATAAAAACAAAGGGACAGGTGAACCATGAAAATGCGAGGAGGCACAACACCACCAAAGGAACACAATGATTCTACAGAAACAGACCATGACACAAAGCATATCTATAAAATGCCTAAAATGGAATTCAAAATAGTAATCCTAAGGAAACTCACTGAGACTCAAGAGATTATAGAAAAACAATTTAACGAAATGAGGAAAACAATTCAAGACATGAACAGAAAATTCAATGATTAGGTGGAAATAATTAAAAAAAAAA
>PVJO010012161.1:0-56689 GCA_004026905.1 Hystrix cristata | reverse complement strand
TATGAATGACTCTAGTTTATCCTTTTTTATGGCAGTGTAGTACTCCATAGTGTAGAAAAACCACATTTTCTTTAGCCATTCGTTGGTTGTTGGGCATTTAGGTTGTTTCCAAGACTTAGCTATTACAAATTGTGTTGCTATGAACATGGTGGTACATATGTCCTTGTGGTATGATGATTTTAATTCTTCTGGGAAGATCTCCAGTAGGGGAATAGCTGGGTCAAATGGAACCTCCAGTTGTAGTTCTTTGAGGAATCTCCATATTGATTTCCACAGTGGTTGGACCAGTCTACATTCCCACCAACAGTGGAGGAATGTTCCTTTTTCCCCACAGCCCCGCCAGCATTTGTTATTGGTTGATTTTCCTATATACGCGTAAACCATCATCTTTGACCTGCATGGAATACTAAGACAAGAGTCTGACTATAGCACAATCACATGTCATTTATGTAGTCCCAGGAATCCTGAGAGAAAGATACAAATTATCTAAAGAACAAATGAAAGACTAGGTAAAACCAAAGGCTGTATCTTGCCCTTGACCCCTTCACCACTGCTCTTTCCCTCTCTTTTGCTTCCTGGCTGGCATGAATTGAGGTGCTTTGCTCTGTCACACCTTTTCTATGATTTCTGCCTCAGAACAGGCCCAGAAACAATGGAGTTGAGTAACCATGGACTGAAGTCTCTAAAACTGTGAGCCAAAATAAATCTTTTCTCCTTTAAGTTGTTTATCCCAGGTATTTGGTCACAATGATATAAAGCTAACAAAGACAATTCTTATATTTGAATTCTCATATCCTCAAAAAAAGGCAGAAAACAAGTTTGTATAAAATCTGACTAACCTAAAAAAAAATTTTTTTTTTTTTTTTGGTGCTGGGGATTGAACTCAGGGCCTTGCGCTTGCTAAGCAAGCACTCTAACCACCGAGCTAAATCTTCAGCCCAAAAAAAATTTTTGATTAATCTCCTGGTTCCTAAACTGTGTACTCTCAGACTTCAATGTGCTACTGCTACTCAAGGAATACATTTTTGTTCTGAAATACACTTTTTTTTCTGGCAGTACTGGGGATTAAATCCAGGGCCTTCTCACTAAGCTATATCCCTAGGCCTTTTTATTTTTTATTCTGAGACAGGGTCTCACTAAGTCACTAAGGCTTGTCTACTTGGCCTTACTGATTTCACCACTGTAACCCAAGACATTTAAAACCTCATTTAGGATTCTAAATCTTCTTTGTTGAGTGAGGGGAAAAACAACTGTGTTTTGAGCCAGGCATGGTGGCACATGCCTGTAATTCCAGTACTTAGGAGGCTGAAGCAGGAGGATCACTGCGAGTTCAAGGCCAGCCTGTGCTACACAGTGAGTCCAAGGCCATCCTGAACTGCATAGCAAGACTCTGTCTCAAAAAAGAAAATGTGTTTTGAAAATAAAATACACAGGCTCAGTGGCAAACACCTACAATTCCAGCCTTTCAGAGGCTGAGGCAGAAGGACTGCTAGTTCAAGGCCAGTCTGGGCAACTTAGTGAGACCCTGTCTCAAAATAAATAAAAAGGGCTAGAGATGTAGTTCTGGCAAAGCCTCGCTGGTTCAATCCCCAGTACTGAAAAAAACAAAAGAAAATGATATTATTATGCCATTTATATAAAACATACAAAACACTACATAATGCTTATAGATAATAAATACATGTACATATATACATGGTGTATGCATATGAATGGTTTCAATTGACTTTATGGTATTTTTATTTCATTTAAAAATTATTAAAATAGGGGCTGGGGATTTAGCTCAGTGGTTAGAGTACCTGCCTGGCAAGCACAAGGCCCTGAGTTCGATCCCCAGCACCAAAAAAAAAAAAAAATTAAAAAAATTAAAAAAAAAAAAACTATTAAAATGCAAAAATTTTAAAAATGATTTAACAGAATTGAAGGGTGAGTATACAGGTAATGATTTTATCATTCTTCATACTCTGATTTTCTACATCATTTGCTTAAAATATGTTAAAAAGAATGATAACACATGATACTAGTAAGACAAAAAACTAAGAATCTAGAGATCCTCATTTTTCTAAGGAAACACTAAGTTAACAGCAATATGTGCCCCAAAATACCTTTCTGGGAACTCATAAAACTAACCAAGAGGCAGCTTCACCCCAATGAATGCATAAACAAGAATAGACAGCATCAAGGAAAGTAAGAGAATTCAAATTTTGTTTGACCTAGCCCCTCTTTCCTTCTACCAGGCATAAGGCAGAACCAGGAAAACACCACCCAAATCCTAGCTCTTCCCTTAAAAACTTGCACCCAGTAGTCTGGTTTACCTGGGGTCTGCCTGAAGAACCCATTTCTGACTTGCCTAGCTCAGAGCATTAACAAGGACAATGACACACTTTGGAGGCCATTAAAATAGAAACACCCTCCATCATGTATTAGAGCAGCAGAAACTCTAGTTCTGAAGGCAAGCACTAGGGAGCAAGAGATTAAGGGCTGAGGAATACAACAAACCTGAAACCAAAAAATCCTGAGAAGAAATAAAAAGAAACAGAAACACCTGTATAGGGATTGGGGCTGTAGCTCGTGGTACAGTATTTACCTAACATGTGTAAGGCTCTGGGGTCAATCCCCAGCAGAGATGGGGCAGGGCAGGCAGGCAAAGACAGGAGAGAGGGGGAGGGGAGGGGAGAGGAGGGAGCAGGGAAGGGTAGGGCAGGGGAGAGATCTGTATATACTAGGATAAAAGCACACACGCAACCCCAGAAAATATCTAAAAAGTCCTAGAACCTCTAGCCAGGCTGACTGATAAACATCTTCCCTTTCATGAACTCAGTCCAAGACAAAAGAGAGGTAGTTGTTTCTTTCAATTGCCCAATTTTCAACAAAAGATCACAAGGCATACAAATAAACAGGAAAACATGATTCAACAAAGGAACAAATAAAGCTCCCGAAACCAAGTCTAAAGAATCACATCTACGAACCAGGCATGGTGGCCTATACCTACAGTCTTAGCATTCAGGAGGCTAAGGCAGGAGGATAGTGAGTTCAAGGCCAGCCTGAGATAGTAAGGCCCTATCTCAAAATACCAAAAAAGGAAAAGGTTAAAAAAAAATCTATGATCAGCCTAGAAAATATGTAAATTATCATAAATTTCCTCAATGAATAAAAGACAACACAGGCAGACAACTAACAAAATCAGGAAAATGATGCATGAAATAGAATTATCAACAAAGACAGAAATTATTTTTATAAATGGAAATTCTGAAGCTGGAAAATATAAAAACTAAATCAAGAAACTGACTAGTAAATTCAACAGCAGACTAGATCAGGAAAAAAAAGCAAATTTGAACACAGGTCATCTGAAATCATCAAATCAGACGAACAAAAAGAAAACAGAATTGGGCCTGGAGGCACAGGTAACTTGGCAGTAGAGCACATGCTTAGATGAACAAGACCCTAGGTTCAACCCCCAGCACCTACCCCAAAAACAGAATTAAGAAAGTGAAGGCAACTTAAGGGATCAAGAGGACCTGTATGTATTACAGAGGTACCATAAAAAAAGAGAGAAGTGGGGGTTAGGGATTTAGTTCAAGTAGTAGAGTGCTTGTCTACCAAGTACAAGGCCATGAGTTCAAGCCCCAGCAACTTAAAAAAAAAAGAGAGACAGAGATAGGAGGGGAAGAGAACAGATTTAAAGAATGAGTGCTAGAAAACTTTCTAAATCAAGCAAAGAAACTGACATACAAATTCAAGAAGCTCAATAAATTCTAACTAGGATAAACCCAAAGAGACTCAAAATAAAACACATTATAATCAAACCATCAAAAGTCAAAGACAAAAAGAAAATCTTGAAAGCAACAAGAAAAAAGTGACTCATTACATATGTAGGAGCTCCCATAAGATTAGTCAAAATAATGAAAAAGAAAAACTGTCAATAAGATTACTTTATCTAGCAAAACTGCCCTTCAAAAATGTGGAAGGCAGCAGGCCTGGTTGCACAGGCCTGTAATCCCAGCTATTCAGGAGGCCAAGAAAGGAGGATTACAAATTGAAGGCCAGTTTAGAAACTGTCTCCAAATAAATAAAAAAAGCCAGGGATATAGCTCAGTGGCTCAATGGTAGAGTGCTTGACAGCATGAGCAAGACCCTGCTTTCAATCCCTAGTAGGAAGAGGGGGGTTTAAAACCTTCTCTGAAAAACAAAATCAGAAGGAAAACTGGACTCAGTGGCACACACCAGTAATCCCAGCACTAGGGAGGCTGAGGCAGGCAGAATCCAAAGTTTTTATCCATCCTGTTTTTGTTTTTGAGTGAGACTCTTTCTCAAAAATTAACAGAAAGGGCTGGGGATGTAGCTGAGTCCAAACCCCAGTACAGTTAAAAAAAAAAAAGAAAAGAAAAGAAAAGAAAACTGCTACATGCTACAACACAGATGAACCTTGAGGACATTACAGTAAGTGACCTAAACCAGTCATTTAAAAAAAAAAAAAAACAGTATGATTTCATTTACACGAGGTATGTGAAGTAGTCAAATTCACAAAAATAGAATAGACTGGTGGTTACCAGAGCCCTCATGGGAGGGGAAAATGGGGCAGAATTATATAGTAAGTACAGAGTTTCAGTTGTGCAAAATGAAACAAAGTCCTGGAGAATGGTTGACCAATAATGTGAATATACATAACACTACTGAATTGTAAACTTAGAAGTGGCTAATCGGGTAGATTTTATGTGTTTACCACGAAAGTTTTTCTTTTAAAAAAATGATGAAATGTGAAACAACAAAATAACTAAATCAAGAACAAAGGTTCTATAAACTTACAAAAATAACAAAATAAGAAAATACTTTTTTAATAAAATGTATGTAAACATACCCTCCACACACCATGAACTCATTTGAAGAGTGTCTCCCTGCAGTGGCCACTGGCATATCATCTAGGGAAAAGAGAAAAATATCATTGGTTCTATTATACCACATGCAGATTTGTCCCAACAGGATTACTATCTGAGCATAACACTAATTTACCATTTACTTATGTGTCAATTTCATCCATGAGAAATAGTAGATGAATACAGAAAAACCGCACCAAGTTGAATATCGATCGTAACCTTTTGCTGTTCACTTTTTTTTTTTTTTGGTGCCAGGATTGAACTCAGGGCCTTGTGCTTGCAAGGCAAGCACTAAAACTACTGAGCTAAAACCCCAGCCCCTCACTGTCCACTTTTACAAGCAAACTTGGGGTCTTTTTTCAAGATAAATTGCTATTTGTTGCAGTGTTTAGTATTTCTTCACCATTTAACATCTGCTATTATTTTTATCAGGTTCCTTTACACAGGTCACTGACAGGAGGTCTAAGTGTTGTGCCCCAATACCATTTTGCCTATATGTTGTTATTTTTTAAATTTTTCCTGTTTGTAAGATTATGTGTATGTGAGACACATTCCTTTGTTATTATTGAGATGGGATTTCACTATGTTGCCCAGACTGGTCTCAAATTGGGTTCAAGTGATTCTCCTGCCTTAGCCCCTCAGAAGTAGTTGCAAGTACAGATGCAGGCCATCATGCCCACTTGCTCTGTAAGTTTCATTGCACAATCTTGCATAGAACACATATATTATTATACCAGAACTGACTGTACATATAACAAAGCCTAGCTCAATCTAATACTAGATTATTCTATCATCTTACCTAATACTCGGGTCTTAGATGGGTTGTTGAATAAGGTACTGTGCAAGTCAACTCCTGCTGGAAATCGGAGTACATGCCACAGGCCAACTTCATCTACTCATTTATGTTCTCTGTAGATGGAGCACTGCATGGCTCAGAACTCAGGGGCACCGTCACTGTTATACCACTATATTACACTGCCCCATGTAATTTTATGAGATATGAAATAGTGCTGTTGATCAAATAATATAAATCTTTAAAAATAAACTATACTGCTAACCTATATCAAAGAGGGGGACAGATGCCACAAATATTCCTTTGAACAACTCTAAATGGGAATTGAGAAATATGTTTATTTGACACATCTTGGGGCCCTGCTCTTATGAAACTTACGTTTTAGAAGTGAAAAGACCTAAAGACCTAATAATGTCAGGTAGTAATAAGAAGTATAAGGGAAATTAAGTCAGAGTAAGGAAACAAAGAATAGTGGGATAAAGGAGGAATCTATTTTAAAGATTAATTCCTGTAGGTGAATGGAAAAAACAAGGACACAAGGACAGGCATAGAAGGTAGATTTCACTAATTTATTTTGTTTTGCAGCTTGTGGGGGGCGGCGGTGCTTGGGCTCTAACTCAGGGCCTTGTGCTTGCTTGGCAAACGCTCTACCACTGAGCTAAATCCCCAACCCCTGTTTTGTAGCTTTGAGTTTGGAACCACACATAATTTTAAAACAAAATTATATCAAAAGAGAAAAACTTCTAGAAATCAAAAGTAAAACAAAGGAAAGGAACCTAATCAACTTGGTAGCTTACTCACCAGAGGGTGATTATTTCTTGTGACTTTAAAACTCGTAAATTTGCATATCCCTAATGGTTACCCTATGGATAAAAACATCCATAGGAAAATTTTTGAATGGCTTTTAACAATTAAAAGCCATTAGCTATTGTTACAAGCCACTATTTATTTTGAAACTATAGGGAAAGAGTGAAGGACATAAAAGAGCTTAAACTCATGCAGGCAAAAAAGAACAGAAAAGTCCACCTCCACGAAATTCTGGAAGCCAGAAAAGTGATTTGACTAGTTGATCCAACAACAGAATCCTTAGCCCAGAAGTAAACCAATTTATATCACAGAACCCCAAAGAAAGCTTTACTTAGCAGTACCAGATACCTTTCAAAGTGGCCTTGAAAGCAGAACTAAACACAGGATTATATGAAAGTCTCTTTAGAAGCAGTTAGAATATAGAAACAATAGTGTACTGTATTCGGTCATGTTGTGGTGGGATAATTTTGACAGGATATACAGTATATGTCAGTTTGTTTTATCACAGTAAATATTTTACTATATGTACTTACAACATCATGTTGAATGCCTTAAATATATACAATAAAATTTATTCTTAAAAAACAGAATTTTTAAAAAGCAGTTAGAATTTCATATTCTTCCTCTAACTATGTAGACAGGCAATGCCCATCTTCTACTACATCCAAAGATGGAATTTTTATACCTGAGACAAAGTCAAACTGGATCTCTGGACTGTAGAATACCAGAAAGAATTACAGATTCGAAAAGGAAAGTTATTAAGTGACTTTACAATGACTGAGACCTTTAGACATCTTACCCATTTTGTTCCCCTAAATAGTATGAGATTCTCTTTAGGCAGAAGACTGGATAAATCTTCTTTGGGGGACCTGAATAGTCCTCCAAAAAGGAAACAGTCCAAGCAAATGTCTCAGCATTATCAACCAGTACAGACACTGTCAATAAAATACACCTTCGTAGCGAGCTTTCAAAGAATTTTAGAATTCTCCATTCTTAATTATGAGTATACAACAAAACGGAATACTGCACCCTGAAATAACAATCTCAGGAGAAAAAAGAACTTTTGAAAATTAAATACATGACAGTACAAATGAAAACCCAACAGGAGGGTGTGAAATAAAAACTACAGGAGACCACTGTTTTGGACTAAGTGTTCCACTGGGCCCCAATCAAGACACCTGACTAAAAATCAAAATAGTGTTTCACACTAAAGTTCCCCCACTTCACCAACCTGAAAGTAAACTATTTATTCGACCTTCTAAGAAATCAAGATTAAAGAGGTAACAATCAACTTTCCCAACCAGCCCAGTTTCAACTGACATGATAGTGTAGTCCCCTCTGCCTTAATCATTACACAAAAAAGGAAACCTAGAGTAATCTGATGTTAACTAATCGGGCTATTAATCCATTGGTGTCTCTCCTGACAAAGCCTTACACAGAAAGGAACTCTGAAATAACCAATCAGCTCTTTGCTTTTTGTTTCTGCTTTCTTCATACCTCTTCTGTTTATAAAACCTATCTCCTCTGCTCGGCTAAGGGGAAAATTTGCTTTGTTTTACACAAGGAAGTACTGTCTGATCCTATAACAGAAAATAAGGCCAATTAAGATTTTTAACCAAACTGTTGTAATTTTGGCCCTTGACAAGGGTTAAAAGAAAACAGTAAGAAAATATCCCTAAATGCAAAGCAAGAAGACAAAAAGATGGAAACTCAAAGAAGATAGTATCAGGAGGACACTCAGGTATTTATTATGTTCTACTTACAAAACTGTATAGATGTTTTAAATATCTTACACGTAATGACATATTTCACAATAACAAATTTTTAATAATTGGGGGAAAAAAGGATGTGGCTGGGTTTGCTAATGCACACCTGTAATCCCAGCTATCTGAGAGGCTGAGGCAGGAGGATCACAAGTTCAAAATCAGCCTGGACAATTTGGTGAGATCTGGTCTCAAATTTAAAAAAGAAAAAAAAGGGAGGAGGAAGAAGATGTGGTTAAATGTAACAAATGTAGATACATCAACAAGATGAGAAATGGGAACTGACCCAACAATGACCACGACCGAAACTATTTTGAAAAGTTTATATTAGCACACACAAAAAGACAGGTGTTACAGTTTAGATTTAAAACTACCTCCAAAAGTCTCATGTGTTTGGAAGGTGGTTAGTTCATGTGGGTACTTTCACTTGGGAAAAGAGCCCCTGAGTCCCAACTTGGGAAGGGCTGCCTAAGGAATTGGTTCTCCAGGATTCAGTTCACTGTGTTCAACCACTCAGACACTCAGGGCCCTCTATTATCCAAGATGGTCAGACTTCTGCTCAAGCTGGTGCCAGACCTTGGTGTACCCATCTAATGCTGGGTTTACAGGCATGTGGAACAGAAGGCATGTGGGGTCAAAAAGATTTCCACCCAGATTTCAGAGGAAGGCCTGGGATGCCAGGCAGTGTGCCCTTGAGAGAGCAGTCTGTGAAACTCTAAGAGTGAAGCCAAAGGTGCAATAGAGACCCCAGGAAGTCAAAGATACCAGAAAAAGGGACAACTGTTGAGGAAATCTATAAGCAGTGAGTGGAGCCAGCACAAGAGACAGGCCATATGGAGCTCACATATCACCACAATCTGCCCTGAGCACTGGACATGAAGCCACAAAATTTAAAGTTTGCCCTACAGGTTTTCAGTCTTGCTTTGATCCAATTTCTTTCTACCCCTCCTATTCTTCCCCTTTGGAATAGGAATGTTTACTCTGCCACTGTACGTTGGAAATACTTAACTTTCTCTTTTACTTTTACATGGCTTCCCAGCTAAGAGCTTATCTTGAATCTCACAGCAGACTTTGGAGTTGGATTTTTCAGCAGTGCTGTTACGACTTTGGCAACTCTTAGAGATGAAGCAAATGCATTTTGCATAATGATATGGTGATGAGCCTCTTGGGGCAAGGGGGGTGTTATGGTTTAGATTTAAAATGTCCCCAGTCTCGAGTGTTTGGAAGATGACTGGATCATGGCAGAGCTATACTCCTCATTTGATTCATCCACTGATGAGTTCAGTGGTTAAATGTGCTGTTAGGAGCTGCAGTCTGTTTGGAGATGAGTCACTCAGGGGCTTGACCTGTATTCTTTTGCCCAGTTCCTCCTCTCCCTCCAAACCTCTCTTTCTGCTTCCTGGCTGCCATGGGATGAGCAGCTCTCCTCTGCCAGGCCCTTCCAACATGCAGATTCTACCTTGAAGCCAGCCTAGTTTGGACTGAACCCACTAGAAACTGAGCCAAATAAACTTTTTCTTTAAGTTGAAGATATAGGGTATTTTGTCCCAGTAACAGAAAAGTGACTTCAGTGCAATTCACATCAAAATCCCAAAATGGTTTTTATATGATTTGTCAAGCTGAAATTAAACTATTTGTAGGGTGTGGGGGGTTGGAAAGGACCAATACCCACAGTGATTCTGAAGAATACTACAATCCTCTGTCCCTCCTCCCCCTTCCCAATGACACACACATACTGATACAAATATAAAACAATATAGACAAATAGATCAAAGGAATAAAATGAAGAATCTTAAAAGAAACCCAATTCTATATTTCAACCTAACATGACAAATATGGCATTACATTAGTGGAGGAAAGACAGAACATTCAATAAAGTTGGGTAATTGTCAGATCCCTACACTTTACTGTATCTATAAAATGAACTCCAAGTAAAGCTAAATATGAAAAAAATAATAAAAATTTTCATAAAGAACTATAGGAAAATACCATTATAACACTGAGCAGCAACAATTGCTACAATTTGCTCATACCAATATTTTATAGAGTTGAAGCTTCACAACAAAATATAGGAAAATACCATTATAACACTGGAGTAGTGTCAACTGTCACAATTTGATTATGCTAACATTTTAGACTTGGAAGTTATACCTATCTTACCTACCTTCTGTCCACTTAGAAGAAATTCTAGCACATGTACAGAAGGACATTTCAACACTTCTTAAATAGTGAAAAGGCAGAAATAATTCAGTATGAATCAGTAGGAAAACAGACAGATGAGCTTTAGTTATGCTACACAATTCAATTATTAAAGTGAACTACACATATAACTAGATATGCATCCAGATACACAACAAAAACAGGAAAAAGCAAACTAAAGAAATAATCAATCTATGTATCATTTACCTATGACCAAGGATAGACAAATATACTATTTATTGTATATGGATACAGGTACATGCTGAAGGATAAAAATATCTGCAGGGAGAATATATATCTGGGAAGAGTAATGAAAGGAAAGCAACTTTGTATGTAGCTATAGTGTTTTTCTATCCTAGGAAAAGACATTTAAAACAAATACGGCAAAATGTTGACACACGTAAGAGTAATACAGCACAGCGGTGACTGGAGGGTGGGTTCAAGTATTAAATTTTCTGTTCGAAATATAAAAGTTTTAATTTTTGTAAAGAAATAAAACCAACCATTGTGCTGGATGATTTCTGTTGGGGGGCGGTTATGGGGATAGAACTCAGGGCTTTGCACTTACTAGGCAAGTTCTCTACCACTTGAGTTAAATCTCCAACTCCTGTGCTGGATGACTTTTAAAGGTAATCCTTAGTTCTCACAGCACTGATTATAAATTGTGATATGTGGTCCATGGTTATTGTGGTCCATGTTTTCCCCTCACCCGGTAATAAATCCTTAAATTGTTCAGTCTGGAGATTATGGCCTTCTCAATAAGCATGCCACCCAGCAGAAGCATCTATTAAGTATCTAACGAACAACTAAACAGACTTCTTCATGTAAATTTCTGCACATAGTACTTGGACATTACTCAATTACTATGAACATTACTCAATTACTAAAGTAACCAATCTCCCACCTCCTCAGACCCTGTTTCTTCATTTCCAAATCAGGTTTTTTGTTAACAGTTCTACCTAACTGCTCTCTTCTGTAGGTTTTCTGGTATCTTTTACTATTCCAAAGAATAATGACTATATTTAGCTAACCTGGGTCCTAATTCCTTTATAAAAATCTTTCCTATATATTTGTGAAGCTCATTCCTGAATTTGTTCCTGAATATATTTCCTAAAAAATACTGACTGTTTTTAAGACTCCTCTGACTTCTAGGGGTTTTTTGTTGTTGTTTTTGGTTTTGTTTTTTCTTTCCCAAATGAGTTCCTCCTTTAATTCCTTTCCTTGAAGTTAATTTCACTCATTCTGCTGGCTTCTCTATTTCTTTCTGTTTGGATACAAAGAGAACCTGAGATAATTTCTTACAAAGTTTTCATGCACCTTCAGAATCCAAAATTATTATCTTATTAGAAGATAACTGAGTAGATCTTCGAAAGGTAGGTATGTGATTCTAAGAATATAAAAACTAAATGAAATGCCCATTTGAAAAGGCACCCTACACAAGAAAGTGTGATATGAAGGTTTTAAAAATGCTAATCTAGTAAATTAAGAAATATAATGTGTACAAGTAGAAAAGATTCTCACATGAGTGGTCTGACGAGATGTTGTGTGGAACCAAAACAAAGTCATCCGTGTCACAAGAAGAGTTCTTGCTACTAGTACTGGCAGAATCTTTGGACACTTGCAGATAGTTGGGAGGACCCAATGGTGGGGAGGATAAGTTTTCTTCCTGAATATGCTGCATATCTGGAAGGGACTAAAATTAACAACATAAAATTAAAACTGACCTAATAATGAAATGCAAGTCAGAATAGCCATTAGACTAAAGAATGTTTTTTCCATATAAGTGGGCATAGGGTTCAATTCAACCTAAAATTTCCAAAAAAAAAAAAAAAAAACCAAAAGAAAAAAACTCTTTGAAAAATCTTTCAGAAAAGCAGTTTAAAAGTGTTTTCATAAAGACTTCTATAATGTTTCCCTAAAATGACCCTTAAAATATACCATACCACTTATCACATGTGCTTGTCTGTCTCTCCTTAAGTTTTTGGGCAAGTGAATTTGTTTGTTTTGGGTGCTGGGGATTGAACCCAGGGCCTCACACATGCTAGACAAGCACTGTACCACCAACCTATATCCCCGGCCCTTTTTATTATTTTTTAATTTAAGATATGGTCTTGCCAAGTTGGTCAAGCTGACCTCGAGCTTGTGATCCTCCTGCCTCAGTCTTCCAAACAGCTGGAATTACAGAGATGTATCATCATGTCTGGCTGCAGGTGAATTTTTATCTTTACAACATCCTGCTTCCCAAGTTATGGCCTTACAAAGCAAGTACTCAATAGCTATTCACTTACTGGACAAACATAAAATGTCCAGGGATTTTAACCACATCCTGCACATGAGAAAGTTCTAAATCTACGAGAAAGAAACCATTACAGAACAGGAACACGACAGACCATTTTATGTAAGAGACTATATAAATCAATAAGGGTAACTATACATTAGACTAGAAACTTATTTATATTCCAGAAAGAAAGATCCCAAAAACCTTACAGGTTTGTGTAAATTCTTTTGTTTTTATTAGGGAGAGGAGGTGGTTTTTCTGTGGGACAGGACAAGAAGGGAAGAAAAGCATATAAATAAAAGTATTTAAATAAATACTTACAGGGTTGGGGATTTAGCTCAGTGGTAAGAGCACCTGCCTAACAAGCGCAAGGCCCTGAGTTCAATTCCCAGCACCCCAAAATAAGAAAACAAATACTTAGGCATAACTACCTATGTATCTTTGGGAATTCGCATAGTTTAAGGACTCTAGTGGTAACTCAATGTCCTCATTCGTTATAGAATGGTTTTCTAAAACAATGAACTTCTTAACTCTCTTCATGACATCTATGACTCTGTTTAATCTTTGCTTCTATTTCAAAAAAAGAAAAACACTACATTATGCTTTTTAAACCCACACCTTAAATATCCAATTCACACCTGTTGCTCCTTTGACTATCACAGTGCAATGAAATCAGTCTCAAAGCACCTTTGTATGTTAGACATACATAAACATAAAATAATATCTCTGTATCACTCGTTGGAGACATTATATGTGAAAGGGAAGGGAAAACAGAAGGACTAACATTATTAAGCATCAACCACAGGCCAGGCATTGTTCAGAGCTTTCTAGCTGTCATGTAACTCCAGCCTTAATTGAAACTTCATTTCACATTAAACAAACAAAAGCTCAGATGACTAGGTAATTTGCCCAAGTTCACATAACTAAAAAGGTAAAGTCGAGATGTGATTCCAAGAATTTGACTCCACAATTTCTTGCCTATGGTTTAGGCAGAAACATTCTCAATTTCTCCTGCTATTCACAAAACCATCTGCAACAACCACTACACCCTGCTCCTCTTTTCTCATCTTCTGGAAAGAGATGTTTCTTTTCCATTCAAAGCTAATCTTTCTTCATTCTAGTCACCCCTGCCTCCCCAAAGACACAGATCAACTCCTGACATTTTCACTCTCTCTCCTTATTCTATTTTTACCCCTCTCTGCACATAAATGTGCTTAATTTTTTCACATTTCAAATCTCTACCACCCTGATTCCACTACTATTTTTTTTTTTTGGCTGTATCCCTGAGTTATACCTCAGTCCTCTTCTTCACTTCTTAACAATGTAACTTGAAATTATCTATCTTGAATGACTCAAATTCCTCACTTACATATTCCTTAATCACCATAATCAACCCTCCCCTCCAGTCGGTCACCAATAAGGTCTCACTGCTCCTTACTTGTTACTCTCTCAAGATCAAATAAGCTTCAGGATCTGCAAATTCTTTACCTTCTTTTTACCTGTAACTCCCTTTTTCTTTTCTTCCTTAAGTTTAGGCTCTCATTCTCAAAATAATGATGATGATGATAAGCAATGTAGTCAGTTTCAGGGGTTGTTCTCACTTCGCTAGTAGAACAAACTCTCCACACTGTACCTCTCTCTAATCTAGTCTTCCACCCTGCTTTGGAAGAATCTAGCTAAAATACACTGTGGATCTTACCATTCCTACACTTAAAAATCAATGAAATGCTCACCACAGCTTTAAGGACAGTTTAAAACACTTCTGCATGTAATTCCTGTCAAGATGCAGCCTCTGTCTACCTTTCGGCTTTATTTTCCCCTCACCACATTACCAATGCCTCTACACCCACAGACAGAACTACTGGGAAGAGCCTTGTCCTTTGTGCAATGATGGGGAAAATGTGTATCTAGGCTGTCCAAGATGGCAGCCACTAGCTATTTATGGCTCCTGAACACTTGACGTGTGGCTCACTTGACTATCTTAAATTTCATTTAATTATAACAAATTTAAATGTAGGTGGCCACAGAGAGCTAGAGGATTCCTTCGGTGAGTCACACTTCTATGATTTTACATATGGGGATTCCTCAACCTATAGTACCTTTTTTGTGGGGGGAAGGGGGGATTGCCTTGCTAGGCACGCACTCTACCACTGAACTAAATCCCCAAACCAAAACAAACAAACAAAAAAAAAACCAAACTAATTCATCTTGCCAACTCTTTTTTAAAACTCTGTTCAACTAATCCCCTATTTGAATGGCCTTCCTGTCTGATTTTGATGCCCTTTATTCATGTTCCCACAGGCAATAAAGATATATATACATAACCTTCTAACAGTGATTGAGGTACCTACCTATTGTCCACACAATTGCAAGTCCCTTAATGTCAGGGACCTGGTCATCCTATAACCGAGAGGGTAAAATGGGTCTTTAAGACTTTTTTTTTTGAGACAGACTGTTTTGCCAACCTTCCTCGTGCTAAGAGAGTAAACTGCTAACCCCCACCAACCCTCACTGCTGGGCCTAATGCCAAGGAAGATTCAATACTTCTAGCCCTCTGGGCCAAAGCCTGGCTAAACCTATATATGGATATTTCCTAGCTTTGGTTCTGTCCCTTTTATAAATTAGAATGCTTCTGTACGTCTGTTATTTATAGGGCATACTAACTGCCCTCCCAAATTGGCCACACTGTAAATAAATTCATTTTTTTAAATTCTTTTTTTTTTTTGATGCCAGGGATCGAACTCAGGGTCTTCTGCTTGCAAGGCATACACTCTAACCACTGAGCTAAATCCCCGGCCCTAAATTCATTTTTTCAAGTATGGGCTTTTCTCATACTTGAACTCAGAAACCCAGAGAGCTGGCCCAGATTCAGACCTGACCTAGCCCTGCTAGGTAACAATCCCACTCATTAGCACAAATCAGAACTTCACCTGAAGTAGGCATTCAATAAGTGATACAAAACCAATAGATACTCAAATAGCATTTAAATCGTTTAAATAGCATTTAATCTGTAGCTAGTATCACAACTAAAAGAGCAACTCAGTTTTGGTTGTTGCTATTGTGATGACTGTGGTGGGGGTGCCTTTCAAAAATTTGTCAGAAATAAAGCAGCAGCTGGATATTGGTATGATAGTATTTAAAAAGAGCACATTATATTACAAGCTTGTGTGCACCAACTCTCGGTATGAGTCTATGCTAATCTTAGAAAAAGATGGTTGATGAAATCATCTTGCTTTTAGTAAATTATGTTAAATAAGGTCTATTAAACCATCCTATTTTCTAATCTTATTAACTAGAAATTATAAACAAACATTCTTGCTTTCTTTGTTGCTCTGCTTTTCTTTTTAATTTTTACTTCAAGTATTAACTTTTAATAAAGGCCTCCTAAAATACAGTTTTCCCACAAAATTTTTAGCATTTAACCATGTCTACCATCTCCCTCCAGCCTCCCCACTCCTGCTGGTACCCACCTTGGCTCTCTCCCCCAGCATTTAGCTAGTTTGTATTTTGTTAGCACCTTTCAAGGCTCCCACATGCAACAAAACCACAACAACTGCCAGTCAAAGCCAATTTCCAGCTCAATATCCGCCACTACTGGCCTCTCTTATTCTCATCCCTCAGTCACTCTAACATATCACAAACTCCTTTATCCTTGCAAAAGGAGATTTTTGCCAGTTGTTCCTCTACCATAAACCTTGCTTTTCAAATTATCTATCACACTGTGTCAAGTATACATTTCACAGTAATACCTACTACAATTATTATTGCAGCTAGGCCCTTTCCCCGTATTACCACCACAGCCCTGAAAGCAAAGATTAATTTGGGTTAGTTCCAGGTGAGGACACCCTGGCTGAGCTTTCTAACTGATCTACCAAAGTTGTAAGTGAGCAAGCAGAAGAGCCAAGAGTGAGGCCAGTCTGCCTGGCCCCAAGTAATATCTATGGCCTATGCATGCCAATACACTTATTCAACTTTTTTTTTTTGTGTGTGCGGGGGATCGAACTCAGGGCCTTGTGCTTGCTAGGCAAGCACTCTAACCACTGAGCTAATTCCTCAGCCCTTTATTCTACATTTCTTCCCAACAAGCTCCAAACCCAGTGTGGACAGTGTGGATGTATTTGTTCTTGTTGCTTTCTTTCTCAAATATTCCAGAATGACACAGGAAATTATACAAAGTTTTCTCTCTCCTCTTAATTTCTCAAATTAACAAGAATATAACATATGTCTTACTAACACACCTGCTTTTTCTGTTTGGTTTGGGTTTGCAGGGTTATGCAAAAGGGTTGTTGCCAGTTTTAAGACTTCTCAGCAACAGGCTACTTTCCCATCTGTTTTAGCCATGGGCTATTAGTTTCCCTAGTAAATAAGAGTTACCATTGCTTGAAATATTTAACTTGGCCAGACACTGCAGTAAGGGTTTATGTTCCTTTATCCTTAAAGAACCCTATGAGGAAGGTAAATTACATTCACTTCATATTCGAGCCAACAGGCTCAGACAGATTAAGACATTCGTCCTAGTTAATAAGTAGAAGATGTAGATGTTCCTATCTCCAGTGCTCTTAAGCCCCAGTTATCTCAACTGTCTAACCATACAACTGCCTCCATATATGGCTCCTTCACCTTACTACCAGCAAATTCAAGAAATTTAAATCTGCCTGGCTGATCTAGAAAATACAATGACCTAAGAGTCCTGGGCCTTCAGCTGTGGAAAAAGTCTAACGCCACGAGACTGCCGCAGAGATCTGGGGTAAAGACCAATCTTAAAAAGCACAAAAGAGAAGAAAGCGGGCACAAAGAAGTGACCACAGTAACCAGAAATCCTTGAGATAAAAAAGAAATATTTAAACTGGAACACAGCCATTAAGGAAATGGCTTAGGAACTTCAGGAGAAAGAACAGGTTTGAGCAACCATAAAGGGCCAGTAATTATAACTAAGGAAATCTAAGCCAACAAAACCTGGCTCCAAGGTCATTGTACCACTAGAAATGCTAATCTTGACATTTACAGGATCCAGGTAAAATAAATACTTATTTCCTATCCGCTTGTAATGGATACTGTCTATAGGTATTGTCACCAAAACCCCATAAAAAGGTGGTAGTACTATACTCAGTGTTCTAAGGAACATGGCCCAGAGAGGTGACATTTTTTGCTGAAACTACACAGCTGGGTAAAGGGGAGAGGTAAAATGTAGGTCCATTTGACCCAACTATAATGATCTTTTTCCTGAACCTCAGCTGTATTAGTAAACAGTATACATAAAAAGAATATCCACAGTATACTTGCAGGCTCCGTTTATGAACAGATGCAATAGTACTAATTTTGAGATTACTTTTAATAAAACCAAAACTTACTGGTGGAGAGGCGAAATGACAAGGTGGAGAGCTGCCAGAGGAGCTTCCAGGAACAGAGCCAGCATACATGGGCACTGGCACTGGGCAAGCTAGGTAAGAAGCACAAAAAGCTCCATCACACTGTAGTGCATTACAAAACCCAACAGAACAACCCGTCAAAACTACTACATCTTTATGTTACCAAAATGTGCATTTACCTACCTACTACAGCTTCCATAAATGGAATTAAAAATACAGTACTTACTAAACCATTTCAACTTGAATATGGAAAGAAAAAAAAGAACTATTATTAAAAATACTATTATAGGTATCAGGAAAAGCTCAACAAAATCTTGAGAAGCACAGTAAAAAATTATTTTGTGCTGGAGTTGTAGCACATACCTATAATCCTAGCTACGCAGGAGGCTGAGGCAGAAGGATCACAAATTCAAGGCTAGCCTAGGCAATTTTGTAAGACTCTGTCCCAAAATCAAAGAATAAAAAGAGATGGAGATATAGTTCAGTGGTAGAGCACTTGCCTAGCACATGTAAGGGCCTGGGTTCAATCCTCAGTACAGTATATCAAACAATAATAATCTTGTAATACAAAATACTGACTTTTTCCTTCAGCTTGCATTCACTCATTAAGTAATACAAAAATGGGTACTCACATTTCTTTACTGGAACTTGCTCGAGAAAAGGATGGCTAAAAAATGATTCTGTAACGAAAAATGAGAATGCACTCTTTAAATGACAATAACTGGCATATAATTAACCAATGATCACAAAGGAGGCAGGAAGGAATAGAACTACATTGGAGTAAAAAAAAATGACACCAGTGACACAAATCCACATGAGGAAATGAAGAGTACCAGAAATGGTAAATAAATGGTTTAATAAAAGACTCTATAAAGGTATTTTTTCTCCTTTCTTCCCTTAACTTCTGTAAAAGATTCACAATCCAACTACTTCTTAAAATCTCTGTGTCTATTACCACCATCTAAGCTACATTCTTCTCTCATTTGGGTAACCAATACTTTCCTAATTAGTCTCTCATCTTCTGAACTTCCCTCACACACAGTCTATCCTCAAGAAGCAACCAGCCTTATCCTTTTTAAAATATTAGATCAGTTTTCTCCTCTGCTCAAAACCCTCCAACACCTGCCATTACACCTTTAGGAAAACCCTGTGTTTAACTGGTCCTCTAGCTCTGTACATGCGTCCACCTCTACATCTTTGTACTGACTATTCACTCTGCCTGAAAAGCTCTTCCCACAGATATTCATGTGGCTCACCATCATTTCAAGCTGATGGAGTCTTTGTTCAAATGCCACTTTTCAGTAAGGTTTTTGTTGACTACCTTATTTAAAATATCAATCCCCACCCAATATCTCTTCCTTCTTTATATTTTCCCATAATCCCCAGCATCTTCTAATATAATATGCAATTATACTGTATAACTAGGACTTTCCCCCATTAAAATATGCACTGAACAAGGACAAGATTTTTTTTGGGGGGGTGCAGGGTGCTGGGGATCAAACTCAGGGCCTTGCACTTACTAGGCAAGTGCTGTACCACTGAGTTAAATCCCCAACCCCATGAGGACAAGATTTTCTTTATTATTTTACGCCCATACATAGAAAATAATTAGCACTCAATAAATATTTACAAAAATAGTGGAAGAATGGGGTTGGGGATATAACTAAAGTGGTACAGCACTTGTCTAGCAGGCACAAGACCCTGAGTTCCATCTCCAGCACCTTCCCCCCAAAAAAACCAGTTATCACAAGGCAAAAATAGTGAAAGAAAATAAAGAGAAAGAAAAGTATAATTGATTCTAATTTTTGTCTGAAAGCTCTACAATATCTTTTTAGAATACATAAAAATAAAATTAAAAAGCATGCAAAATTTGAAACATTTATTTACCAAAGTCCATTCTATCTTTTTGGTTCCTCTGAAGCAATCCCAACAGGAGATCAGCCAAATAAGGTGATGTTTCTCTGGGAATACTGGGAGAAAGGAAAAAAGACAATCTAAGTGATGAATTTATGTGTATTAACTACATTACTTTTCCTTTCGTTATGACAAATAAAAATGTATATGCAGTTTCATAAATACTACATCTATAACAAAACCATGGTGAAACCTCACACCTTCAAGTGGAGGGAAAAATAAAGCTTAAAATAGCCTTTGAGAATTCACACCAGTTTGAGAAGATTCCTGTGTTGTGCTTCTTACTGTATAGTATCTGCAAGAATAAATTACTTAGGGTTGGGGATTTAGCTCAGTGGTTAGAGTGCTTGCTTTGTAAGTGCAAGGCTCTGAGTTCGATCCCCAGCACCAAAAAAAAAAAAAAAAGAATACAGTACTGAAGCAGAGACATCTTGAGGTCTTTTTTTTTTCTCACATCTTGAAGTTTTTGTTGTTATTTTTGTATTTTGTTTTGATGTGGTACTAGGAATTTAAACCCATAGCCTTCACACAGCCATATCCCCAGTCCATTTTTATTTTTCATTTTGAGAAAGGGTCTTGCCGTGTTGTTGAATTGCCCCAGCTGGGCTCAAAATTACAGTCCTCCTGCCTCGGGTTTTCAGTGCACTGGGATTACAGGCATATCTTTTTTTTTTTTAAAGAGAAGGTTTCTGTGTATAGCCCAGACTGGACTTGAGTTCCTGATTCTTCTGCCTCAGCCTCCCAAGTATGGAGATTACAGGTGTATGCCACCATGCTCAGCTTGAGTTTTAACACAATCTGTACTAACAGTTGCTATAAAGTTCTCTATTAGAAACAGAGCCACCTCAAGTTCTGTCTGGAAAAGGGCAGAGTTTAAAATAAATACAAATGAAAAAAAAATTCTTAAAGTCAATGTGAAAATGACAAAGGAACTGAAAAATAAGAATATACAAGTTACAGAATAAAACTCCAAAAGGGTATTATGCAAATAAAAAAAAAGAAAGAATGCAAATTAAATTAAGAGCTAATTGGTCCTTCTTTATGTGTGAAACATCATATCTGGTAGATTAATACTGGTAAAACTTGAAAAAGGAGCATTTTCTCATACTGCTGTATTAATTGAGATAGTCTCTTTGGAGAGCACACCTTTCAGTCCAACAATCCCATTTCTAGGAGTCCATTTTAAATACACAAAGGTAGGTAAACACATACACACGCACACACGCAGGCACGCAGGCACGCACACACACTCTTACTTCACTGAAGCTTGTTTGTAGTAACCATAGATTGAAAATAACAGAAATGTGATTACATAAAATATGGGGCACCTAACTATAAAATTCTAAGTAGCCATTCAAAAGGCAGCAGTAGTTCTCTACAAACTGTCTCTGAACATCTAAGATACACTACAAAGTAAAAAACAAGTTGCAGAACAATTTACAAAACATAATGTAATTCATCTGAAGTTATGTATATATATATAAAAATGTTACGGTGTGTCTTTAATCCACCTTATTCACTGGATCTAACACTGAGCAACTTCTGGCTCTTCCCCAAAGTCAAAATGACCATGAAAAATAATGTTTTGAGTCAAGTTAGGACAACAAGGGAGCCACAACAGTGCAACTAAAGACATTCACAAAAGAGGACTTCCAGTACTGCTTCAGAAACATGCAAGAACAATGGGGTAAGTGTGTCTGAAGCAAGGAGGAGCGTCTTGAGGGGGATGATGACAACATGTCTTTTATTGTAATAAACATTTTTATTTAAATACACACTGCTTTTAAAAACACATCTTGTATACCTAAACAAGTACTAAAACATGCAAAAAAGTCCTACAAAAATATTTGGAAAGATACATAACAAACTTCCTTTTATCCCTGCAAAGCAGAGCAAAGCGTAGGCAGAAATTTACATTCTACTTTATACATATCTATTCTGTTTGTCTCCCAACAAGAAACACATATAACTTCTGTAATTTCTTCTCTTAAGGGTACTTAACATTAAAAAAAAAAAAAGTACAGCACTACACTGCAGTAATTTTCCAAATTTCCTCTTTTAGGAATGTTTTAATTGTGTTCACAACTCTCTCATTTCCTATTTCCATAACTGTCAACTCAAAAAAGACTCACGAACAGAAAAATATAAAACACAAAACTCATACAACACTGTGTTCACATATAGTAAAACCCAGTGTAATCTAAACACATACCTAGGGATTAAGCTCCTGTTCTTTTCATAAAACATCCTTAAGTCTTGAGGACTATTGGCCTGTTTAAAAAAAAAAAAAGGTTTAATGTCCTAAGCAAGGCAATCCAAACCATATGATCTATATTTATATTCTTTTTTTTTTTTTTTTTTTTTGTGGTGCTGGGGATCGAACTCAGGCCCTTGTGCTTGCAAGGCAAGCACTCTAATCACTGAGCTAAATCCCCAGCCGCCTATATTCATATTCTTGATACAGAACATAGGACCTGAACTTGAAAGTTATGTATTGCTGAAGGAGTAACAGTCGAGTATTAGGAACCTATTAACCCAGAAATAATGCACAAATTCTCTATACCGTTTCTGAGGTCAGACTCTCAAAAGAGGATAAAACAAAAAAAGATAACTTCTATTCAAGAGGTTACATGCCCACCAACAGGTACCTTATTACTGTGTAAAAACTGGGTGTATTTTACCTTAGGACCTTCAAGGGATCCAAGGAAAAGAATTAAGTATACTGCCACTATACCATGTCTCCACAGCAACAAGTAGAACACTTATGGTAGTTGCTGCTTGATCAGTAAAAACACCTCTATACACAAAATTAAAAGTGATTAGCCTGGTTGTGTTACTGTTTTTTATACCATCTTGGGTAAATAACTTCATTTTGTTGCAGTTTTCAGATTCAAAAATCTCTGTAACTAAGAAATTATAATAAGGCCAGATGAACTCAAGAGAAGTCATCATACTACAGCATATATACACTGCAGGACCACCCTTGACAGGACATTAGGAAGGAGGAACAGAAGAAAAAAGACTCCAAATAACTTTCATAAGCCTCCACATTTATCTGCCTCTGACCAAGGACTATCAGGAACAGAGTCCCAGACAGTTTCTAGTGTTCTCCCATACCAGCCCCACCCCTTATAAGCAGATTCCAGGACCCCAAGCCAGACTAAGCAGGAAGCACTGTTGTTACCACTCATACCCACTTCCCACCATCAGCCTTGACCTCAGCTAGTTTTCACTGGCTTGGAAAACATTCACCAGCCTTCATACCCAGTCCAACTAGAAAGGACAGGCAGATAAAATGGGAAAAGCAAAAGACTCAAAAACATTCTGGCTCATCACTGCGGTTTTTGCCTGTAACAGAAATCAACGTAAGTTACAAAGGAGCCAAAAACACTGCTTTCAAGTCATTCTTCATGTTATAAATCAAAGACAACTGCAGAATGAGAAAATCCCAAAACTGAGAATGTGAGAAAAAAAAAAATCAAGCTACCTGAAAAGGTGGTTTTCCAACTAGGCATTGATATATCACTGTTCCTATGCTCCACAAGTCTGCCTTAGCATCATAATGTTGAGACATAATAACCTCAGGTGCCTGAGAGTAAAAATTTGAAGACACATGTATTATATTAGCTACATAATTAATATGCATATATTAATTAACAGGCAATGGTCACACTCCTAACCACCAAAAAAATTAACACAGTGTAATATATCTCTAATCAAATGATATTACAATGAACTTAGAATTAATTATTGATATATACTAGTAAATCTCAAAAACAATGTTGTACAGAAAGGAGAAACAAATGTTTCTACCTATTATGAAGAACATAAAGTATAGTAAGAATATTAAATAATAAAGAAAAATAACACACCAAATACAGAATTGAAGTTCCCTCAGGGTTATGAGAAGTGGAGGCAATGAGATCAAGGCAATGAGATCGGGGAGAGACAACAGGGACTTGGACAGCCTGAAATATTTTATTTCTATTAAAAAAAAAAGGACCAAGGTGAACATAATAAAATGTTAACTTTGTTAAATATGGATGGTAGGTACACAGGTCTTTGTTAGATTATCCTATATATTTTTCTGTCATTTGAAAACTTTCGTAATAATAGAAAAACTATGGTGTAAAACAGTAATAAAAATGATCCTCAAAGCAAAGAAAGGCATTTCCCTGCTGCTTTGTTACAGGTATTTTCCTACCTTTAATCAAAAATTGTTTTTCACAAATACCAACAATCAGGACAGATATTAAATATGAATCTCAATCACATTTAGAGAAAAGAAAGTATTTTCCAGACATAACAGTTTATTGTCCCCCTAAATTTTTTAATTAACATTCTTTAATAATCAGCTAAAGCACTCTATATTCAAGGATGAACTAACTGCACACTAAATAAGTACGAAGTACTGGCAGGCTTGGTGGCACACACTTATAATACAAGCATTTGGAAGCCTGAGGCAGGAGGATCACTGTGAGTTCGAGACCAGCCTGAACTACACAGTGAGACCCTGTCTCAAAAAACAAAACAGAGGGGCTGGGAATTTAGCTCAGTGGTTAGAGCGCTTGCCTAGCAAGCACAAGGCCCTGAGTTTGATCCCCAGTACAAAAAAAAAAAGTACAAAGTAATTTTTTAATTTTATTAAAATATAAAATTTTATTACATATAAGCAGTAAAATTATGACCAAGAAAGTTAATCTGACACAAAATAAATTTTTTAGCCGGGTACGGTGGCACACACCTGTAATCCCAGCACTCAGGAGACAGGCAGAAGGATCACTGTGAGTTCAAGGCCAGCCTGGGCTACATTAGGGAAACCCTGTCTCAAAAAAAAATTTTTTTTTCACCTTTTATAACTAATTCCCTTGATCTCAAAGTTGATTTTAGAGACATTTCTTTTCTTTTTTTTTTGGTACTTAGGCATACTAAACATGCACTCTTTCAATAAACTATATCCCCTAGCCTGACTGGAGGAATCTGTAATTGAACATAAAGCCATTATAAATTTAGAACTCAAATAGCTGTATTTATTTACTTCACATAATTTGGAAACTCCGCAATTAAGGTATTTGTAGGCTTAATACTTCATATTAGTTCACAGCCTAGCCCTAATAGACACGAAAATACCTATATAAAAGTATAAGATTTTCAGCAATCAGTATGAGGCCGAAAGAAAAAACTACAACATAGAGACCTTATCACTAGGTGTGGTGGTGAATGCCTGCAATCCCAGCACTTGGGAGGCTGAGGGAGGAGGATCACCTCAAATTCGAGGCCATCCTGGGCTACATAGCGAGACTCTGTCTCAAAAGACCAACTGAAAATATTTCCCTAGAGACCATGTCAAACAGGCAACATTTAAAAAGATGAAGCCAGGTAGAGTGGCACATGCCTGTAATCCCAGCACTGGAGAGGCTGAGGCAGGAGGACTACCTCAAATTCGAGGCCAGCCTCAGCTATATAGTGAGTTCAACAACAGGCTGCACTATAAAGCAAGATTTTGTCTCTAAATCAATAAATTCTTAAAAAATAAATAAATAAATAAAAGATGAGTATATCCTATAGTGGAAGAGGAGCTCTAAAAAGATAAAAGTATCCCTAAATACTGTACATCAAATGTAACTTGACTATACTTCATGAATTTTTATTTTCACTTTACTATAATAAAAGATTAATCTTTTTAAAAATAAAAGCAAGTGGGGACCAGTGGCACAGGCTTGTAATCCCAGCTATTAGGAAGGCTGAGGTAAGAGGGTCACAAATTCAAGGGCAGCATGGACAACTTAGTGAGATCCTGTCTCAAATGAAAATCAAGAAAAGGGCTGAGGATGTAGCTCAGTGGTAGAGCATTTGCCTAGCATGTGCCAGGCTGAGTTCAGTCCCCAGTCCAACAAAAATAAATAAAACAAATAAATCAAAAATGAAAGTGGGCAAAAATGATTTACTTTTGTAATCCCCTATGCTAAAGCAAAAGATGTCTCTTACTATAGCACTACTGGTAATAAAACTGATATCGGTAATAAAAAGAACAATTCAGACTATATATAACAATCCTGTCTTAACTTGGAAACATGCATTATACTTAGGTTCCAATTCTTACAGTGCTGTGCTTGAAACACAAGGATGCAAACTCTCACTCACCATGTACATCGGAGATCCACACAGTGTTGCAGCCATCATGTTACTATGTAAGTAACGAGCAAAGCCAAAATCCGCTATTTCACAAAATAAAACAGAAAAACAAATGATACCTATGCTCACAACAAAAATCATATGACTATTTAGAAGATGAGAAGCCACAAAAAAATTGTAAAAAATAAAGAGCTTACTAATAAGACTGTCTACCACAGAAAAAAATAGGTATTTCAATGTTAACAAAGAAAAAAAATACTAGCAATAATCAACAGTATAGGCCACTAGAAGATTTTTAACTAAGGAGCACCAATCTCTGTAAGTGAAAATTCTAATTACAATAAATGATTCATTAATATAGCTCTCATTAAATATCAATATCTGGGACTGGGGATTTAGCTCAGCGGTTAGAGCACTTGCCTACCAAGCTCAAGACCCTGAGTTCGATCCCCAGCACCAAAAAATAAAAAATAAAATAAAGTAAATAAATAAATATCAATACCAGATATTGAATATGAACTTTTTTCTTACTAGTTGCTTCAAATAACGTTAAGATACAAGAGCACTAAAAAATTGCTACAGGCTAAACTATAGACAATTTCTTGGACACCTGCCAAAATCTCATGAACTATAAAGAATCAGGGACATTAGTTTGCTGCCAATAACCTTACTACACTAGCTTTCTTCTCTGAAAGCTTACTGGGATCCATACAGTTTGGCCTTTTCAGAGATTTAACATATACTGCCAGTAAGTTAAAGGATTTACAATACCTAAACAGACCTCACTGACCTCCATAATAATCTCAAAACTGCATCAATAAGAACCACCATTCTAACAAAGCTAAATTAAAATTATCTATAAATACTAAGTCTCAAAAATGTCCTTTCCATGAAACAAAATAAGGCTATTTACCTATTTTGATGCGAATACCACTGACGCTTGACTTTCTGCGATTGGCATAAGATAACAAAATGTTCTGTGGTTTGAGATCCCTGTGGATTATTCCTTTGCTATGCAGGATTCGCATGGCAGCTGCAATCTGATGCAGAAACACTCTGATTGTATCCTCACTGAGAGTTCCTTTAGCTGATAGAAAAGAAGTCACATAAATATTTAAGCACACAAAATCAAATACCATCTGCATAGTCTATCAACAGAACTGAGTTGTGAAGGCAGGCACGAAAGGAATAAGGAAATGGGATTCACATTTATTCCTTTTTTTACTTTAATAATTAAAATCAATAGAGAGGTATCTGAAAAACAGTAACCAATCTGTTGTAAAGAGAACTAACTTGCATTTGTATTTTTGTTGATTTCACTAGTGTTCTTTGCTTTTCCCTTCCCATTTTTACTTCTAAAAGTGCCTACACCACTGCAAACAGAAGAGGTGCACAGCACATATGAATCTCCTTTACAAACCAAAAAATGAAGTTCCCCTTTATGTTAGTCAAATACTGTACATGTGATAAATGTTCATATTTAATCCCCATCATTACATGAGCACAAATTAAAAACAGGTAAAATCTTTATGTGGAATCCTCTGCCTCTTACACTTGTCGGGAATTTGTGCTCCACATCAGCTCCTTCGTCTCCCCTGCTTCTAACACCCCTGTCCTACACAGGATCTGTCATAAGTAAAGATATCTTTAAGAAGAGATATTTTCACTACTATAAGAAGGTAATGTGCATATTATTAGAAGGTAGTCAGCATTCAGTAACTACTATAGCATTTGGGGTAGTTAATGGCTAATATCCTGTTGTGGGCGAAGGTGCTTCTGTTCAAATCCCAGCTCCTCTCTCCCTACATGATCCTGGTAGATAATCCCTCTTGGACATAAAGCTGATAGAAGACTGACTACATGAGGTTGTTATGACAATTAAACAAGATAACATGCTTAATAATGAAGACCAGAAAAATGCCTGGCACATAGTACACATTCAAATATAGTTAAATATATAAATATAAACTTTATGCAACAGATCTAAATGTCACAAGTGTGATTTCTTGGATCTATATTAAGGATTAATAGCCTTGAACCTATTTAGATCCTTTGTTAACACATTTTGTCCATACAATTCTCAGAAGATGTTCTATCTAACCCATTTTAAGAAAGGTAAAAATAACATTAACACTTAGAACAAGTGAAATGTTGATTTTTAAATCATCTTAATGACATATCAAGTAACATTTCATGGTTTTAGTCACTTTAACCAAGTGTGGTGGTACACATGCAATCCCAGCACAAAGGCTGTGGCAGAAAGATCACAGAAAGTTTAAACCCAACCGGGGCCACACAGTGAGTTCAAAGCCCTGAACTACATAGTGAGACCCTGTTTTTAAAAAAAAAAAAAAAAAATACAGGGCTGGGGATTTAGCTCAGTGATTAGAGTGCTTGCCTTGCAAGCACAAGGGCCTGAGTTCGATCCCCGGCACCAAAAAAAAAAAAAAAAAAGACATATTGACATTTATGTTCTAAAAATCACAAAATACTTTTCCAGTGAGGACTGTTTTTAACGTATCCTTCCTCTTTTTATTTTTTGGTTTGATTTTTTCCCCTGATGCTCACTGTTAAAAAGAAAAAAATTCAAAATACACTAAAATGTGAAATCTTCCACATCATCCTTGTGGAGCCACTGTTAAGTGTTAAAAATATGAAGCACATTCTTCCAGATCTACTTTCTTGTCAACGTCAACATATACATTACAGTATTGCTTCTTAGTCTAGTCAAATCAATGACTGGAGTTTTCTCCCTACCCCAGGGCCTCACACACGCTACGCAAGTGCTAGGCACATGCTAGGCACATGCTAAGCAGATGCTGCTACTGAGCCACAGCCCTAGCCCATACAGCTTTGCTTTTACATTTTACTTAAATTACATTGCAACAACTAAAATGGAGAGCATATTCATATTCCATTCATTTAAGACTTAGAACAATTTTGCTACTTTAAAGTGATTATAGCTGTTTACAACTAGTTTGTTTTCTGTGGGGTTTTTTTTGTTTGTTTTTTTTTTTTTTAGTGCCAGGGATCGAACTCGGGTCCTTGTGCTTGCAAAGCAAGCACTTTAACCACTGAGCCAAATCCCCAGCCTCTGTGGGTTTTTTGGTGGCTTTTTGAAACAGAGTCTCACTATGTAGTTCAGGCTGGCCTTGAACTCATTACCTAGCCCAGGCCTGGAGGCAATCCTCCTGTCTCAGCCTCCTCAGTGTTGGGGTAACTGGCACGTGCCATCATGCCCAGAAATATCTGCATATTTTAAAGGTACTGCCAATATTAAAACTCTTCAAAAAAAAAAAAAAAAACCCTGAATTTTGGAGCACATTAACACTGAAGTAGGCTCAGTTACAGCTGCCATGTTTAGTATGTTCCATAATAACTATAAAGTACAATATACTTATTAATTTAGAGTGTTTTCTTTTTTATGATATTGGAAATTGAATCTATGACCTTCATATTAAGCTACGTCTCCCACCCTTTATTTTTTATTTTGAGACACATTCTGGCAAAGCTGCTAAATTGCCCAGGCTGGGCTTGAACTTGCGATCCTCCGGTCTCGGTCTTCTACAGTATTGGGATGACAGGTGTATATCACCATACTCAGCTAAAGTTAGTTTTATTTTTATTTATTTTTGTTGTTCTGTTTTGTTTTTTGAGACAAGGTCTTGCTGTGTAGTCCAGGCTGGCCTCAAACTTGCTGCGATCCTCATGACTCAGCCTCTCATGTGCTGGGATTACAGGCATGCAGCACCA
The DNA here is from genome assembly GCA_004026905.1 of Hystrix cristata. Classification (NCBI taxonomy): domain Eukaryota; kingdom Metazoa; phylum Chordata; class Mammalia; order Rodentia; family Hystricidae; genus Hystrix; species Hystrix cristata. Next base: position 26,804 of record PVJO010012161.1, on the reverse strand, counting down.
CGCCCAGCTGAAAATTTGTTTAATTTGAAACCTGCAATTTGGCAGAATTTGCTCTCTATCATTTAGAAATGTTAAAGCTTTATTTATCAGAGCAAATAAAAGGACTAAATGTTCATGTTGTGATACAATGGCTGTCAACCTTCTACACATTCCAGACACTGCAGACCAGTGCTCTCCAAAACAAATATAATGTGAGCCATACATGTAAGTTTAAATCTCCTTAAAAAAAAAAAAATCTCCTGGTGGCTACATTTTACAAAGTGAAGAGCTGGGTGTGGTGGCGCAGGCCTATAATTCTGGCACTCCAGAGTCTGAGGAAAAAGGATTACTGTGAGTTCAAGGCCAGCCTGTTACACGAGTTCAAGGCCAACCTGCACTACATGGTGAAACCCTATCTCAAAAAAAAAAAGATAAAATTAAGGGGCTGGGGATTTAGCTCAGTGGTCAGAGTGAGCTGGGTTCGATCCCCCACACCAAAAAAAAAAAAAAAAAAAAAAAAGAAAAAAAGAAAAAATTACTATATTTAATCTACTACATCTAAAATATTATCACTTAAATTTGTAATGAATATTTTTAAAGTAGTAAGATTAAATCATTCTTTTCTTCTGATCAAGTGCTCAAAATTCAGTGTGCATTTTACATTTACAGCACATTTTAATTTGGACTAGCCAGTTAGGCCCTTGTGATGGCTGACTGATTGTGTCAACCTGTAAGAGAAGCTTACCTAAACTGGCTCAGCATTCCACACCGGGGTGTAGAAGATCCACCCAGGCGGCTCACTGCCTGGATGGTATAAAAGGGAAGTGAAGGACGGATCTGCCTTGGTTCCTCTGGAGGAGCTCCAGACCTTCGGCTGGGCCCTTTCCGATCTCCAGTGCACAGACGACCCTCTGCACTCTTCCACATCTGACTTTGTAGGAAGCCCTTGTAAGCCAATCTGTAAGCTCTTACATATTCGTGTATCTTGCATTATATCTGTTCTCTAGTGAATACTGACTAATACAGCCCTGGTGGTCAGGGGCTACCATATTAGTGCCAACTCTAGACAACTCTAGACCATAATTTCTTTCACATGTTTTTAAAAGTGTTTTTAAACTGCAAAGGATTCTCCTAAAGACTGTGGCAGAGAGGTTTCAGGGATAGGTTAAAAAACCAAAATCGGAGGGAGGGGAGAGGAGAGGAAGTAAAAAGAATTAAAATGTTTTAGGTACAGGTACTCCTCATGATAAATGTAATCACTGTGTACAGCAAACATGTACTAATTTAAAAAGCTAAAATTACAGCATTTAAGTGATACAAACACTGAAACTAGAACACTGTTTGCCTGGCTAAATTCAATATTCAAGTTCTTAAACTCTGCTATTTAGTTCCCTGTTCTAACAATATTGCTCTAAAAAAAATTAAATATAAAGTTGAAAATTATACACTTGCCTAGCAAGCGGAAGGCCCTGAGTTCGATCCCCACCACCAAAAAAAAAAAAAAGAAAAAAAAAGAAAAGAAAAAAAAGAAAATTATGGACAACATTGCTGTCAAAATTAACCTAAATCTGCCACACTGGAATACTGCTTATATGAGTAACACTTGTTTAGGAAGGAAACTGATATTTTAATGAGGGCTCTAAACTAAGTGCCACTTGATCTGACTTCAGCAGAAAGATGTTTTCATCAGGATATCAAGGATGTCAATGAATACAAGATTCAGAGATGGACAACAAGGCAGAGCACGCAGAGTACTTCCTAGTTTCAACACCTTTCTGCTGGCAATGTATGAAAGGTGCCCATCTCACTGCATTCTATCTACTTGCAAATGACAATCTGAAATTTTTTTTCTCTAAACTGACAGTTTTTTTTAAACTTTACAGTTTGTGTAAACCTTTTAACGTTTTAAAGTTTTAAAGTTTTGTGAGACTTTTTAAAGTCTCATTTTTAATTGTACTTCCTGGCTGCTACGTGAAATTAATATTTCAAATACGCTGTTTCTTTTTTGTAAACTGTCCATACCCTTTGTGTAGGTATCAACTGAGGTATCAGTGCTTTTACCACCAATTGCCATAATCTGTTTATAGGCTGCACAGTATGTATTAATCTTTCACTATCTTTTTTAAATTAGTACATGTTTGCAGTACATAATGATTACATTCCTTGTACTCTCTTTTGCTATTTCCATTGCATCTTTCAAGGAGTAAGCAAGCTGATTCTGGATTAAACAGACTACAGTACTATCTTTATTGAACATTTTCACACACACATGCACACACACACACACACACACACACACAAACACACACACACAAAATTACCTTGCAAATAATCTGCCAGGTCTCCACCATTGCAATACTGATATACAAAAGAAAAAGTAATTAAAATAAGGACTGTGATTCAAGATAAATTCAATCCATTCTCAGTTAATTTGTGTTAAAAAAAATCACTTGTATTAATACAAATCTAATTTTAAAAGATTCTAATTATATAATCAAAACTTTAAAAGTTTACATACTTTAGAAAGTCTAAATCACAATATTAATTTTATTAATTTTAAATTTCTAATATGGTAATAACCTACTGTCATTTTTAAAGTGCATACTGATCAAAAGGAATTTGAAATAAATTAAATGGAAGCTTGCATAACACCTACCTCCATCACCAGAAAGACAGAGTTGGGTAATTCCTAAAAAGCAAACATTAAATATCACTCAGAAAAAAATATTAAATACTAAATTTAAAAATAATGATAGTTAATTAAAAAAATACACTTGTTCATTATTAGTTAGGCATCATGGTGCATGCCTGTAATCCCAGCACTTGAGAGACTAGGTCAGGAGGGATTGCTGTGAGTATGAGGCCAGTCTAGACTACATAGTGAATTCAAGGCCAGCCTGGAATACATAGTGAGATCCTGTCCCAAAAAACGAACAAAGAAAAATATACTTATTCACTATTAAACCAATAAACTCAAGAAATCCATCATAAGTGAAATTAAAATTCCCAACAATGATTTCAGACTCTCCTCTTCAAAACCAAATCAAGTTCTAATAACACTAATGTCACCAAGAGGGGATGCAGCTAACTGGTCACAAAAGAAAAAGAAAAAAAAGTTCAACTCTTGTTTATGGCAAGAACTAAGAATGATTCAACTTTTGATTATGACTGATCCTAAACAGTACATAAGACAAAAAGCATGGTAAATTTACCACTGTAAACAAAGAAAATTCTTTGATCCTATGAGAAGTACTTCCATTCTGAAAAGTTTCTGATTTGGGTAGCAAAATGACTTATCATCCTTCCTAGCAACACTAAATACACGTTCTGATTTCTGAAACACATGACCTAGGATGTAGTTTTTTTTTTCTAGTTTTTATGTTTATTTGGGGTAATCATATCAGCAAACTGCTGGCGAAGAGATGTTTCATCACATGTTACACCAAGACATGTTCTAAGATTTTAAGGAACTGATTTGAGGAATTTTACAAAGTCTCTCAAATCTATATTCCTCCAGGTCTGCTGCGTGGATAAATAATTCCAAGACCGGTTAGCTAATTCTTCAAAGAATTTTTATAATCTTAACTAAATTTTAAATCGGGAGCCAGGTGTGATGGTATTCTCAGCACTTGGGAGGCTAAGGAAAGAGAATGGGAATTTCACAGCCAGCATGGGCTACACAGTGAGTTCAAGATCCGCCTGGACTACATGATGAGACCATGTCTCATAAGTGTAAAAAAAAAAATTTTAACTGCGGTGCCCCATGGCTTAATTTAAGGCAGTGTTCAAATGTGACTGAAAACAGAATGCTTTCGAGTAGCACTTGGGTTCATCAAGGTCCTAAATTCAAATATAAGGTTCTATGGAAAAACAAGAGGGGCAGGACAGAAATGGGGCAATTTACAGCAGCAGAACCAGTTCTAGTCAATGAAATATTTCACACTGCCCCACAGTGAAATAACTACAGAAATTTAGACAAGAAGTTGAAAAGGTTTAAAGCAAGTCCACAAAACAGTTCTGTCTGATGAACCTAATAAAATAACGTGGGGGTTAGGGTTACATATAGATCAGCAGTGCACCACTCACTTAACATGCACAATATAATACATTCCATTCCCAGCTCCATAGGGAAAAAATTCTTAAATGTCCATTTGTAGGCCCTTTTTATCTCATCTTTGTAACAATTCATTCTTATTGGATTTTAAGAAAATATTGGTTCATCCAGATCAGAAATTAAAAATCAGGCTTCGCCACAGGCTAGTTTTGAGTACTTCCCTGAAACAACAAGCAACACAGCAGGCTAGCACAAAGTTGTTTCACTATAGCCACCAAGGGGCTGGATACCACAGTTCAAAACCTGAATGTAAAATTATGTCTGCAAGAAACTTAGTGACTTAGGATGATTTGCTTCAATTACTTCTCGAGGACTAGATAAAAAAATTGAAATAGATCATGCCAAAGTTCTTTGATCCCAGAGATACAGAGAACCCCACAAAAACGGTAACCATTCACTCTCTGCTAAAAGAACTAGGAGCCAGCTCCTGCCACAGCAGGATCCCAGCATGAAGAACCTAAAACAGACGCCTGTCTGCCACCTCTTAACAGCAGCTCTCCACTGATAAATCGGGAAGAAGGCAGAGAACAGCCAGCACCCAGCAGGCTAGAAGATCAAGTGCTTCCTCTTATCAGAAATAAAAACAAAAAACATATGTCTAAAGAGTTAAATCATCTCTATCGTGAACTACATAGTTTTCATTGTGAAACCTGATCAAACAAATCCAGCCCAACACATCATATAATTCCTAAAATTATTGAGAAATCTTTGAACGCTGACAATTTTCAACAATATTTTCTTCTATCAAGTATAAGTACAAAAATATTATCTCAAATCAGTGTTGCTTAATCATGTAACAGTGCCAGAGTCTAACTACTGCAGAGAAAAAGGAGTTAGGAATTCTTAAGAGGAGTCTCAACAGTTCTCAATAACTTGTACTCACTCAACAGAAGAGGTCAAATTCCTCTACTGGTATCCTCAATTTTGGAGTTACACAAACTACTTAGTTTTTCTTTATTCACTCATTTACTCATCCAATAAATAATGAAAAGAAGTATTTTAATATCCTTGACCTCTCATTCAACCATCCTGTGTTCGTCCACCTTCAAAGCAGGAAAGAGCTCCACAGAGTCAATCCTCCTTTCTCTTGAACACCCCCTACCTTCAGACGCCCTCTGCAAAATAGTACATATTTTTTAAAACAAAGTACTTAAGTAACTTGGAACATGAGCAGCTGTAACAGATAGGACTGACAGAACCAGTCAAGTCATCCATAGACAAATTGAAACTCATATGGTCCTGAGGCACCAGAGAAGAACTCAGAAGAGAGGTACCTGAATGACCAGAAGGGCTGAGAAATGAAGCCCATATAACCTGTGAACCAGATCACTGTGAGATGGCCACAGCTACACACATGCCTTTCTGTGTTCCTGACATCCAGAAACCCTCACCCTCCACTCCTCTCCAGCACTGCCATGAACAAAATTAACATCACAGGCATTTAATTTTATCATTCCCCTACTCAGTTCCTTAATGACATACATAAAAAACGTAAAGAGGGGTTGGGGATTTAGCTTAGTGGTACAGCACTTGCCTAGCAAGCATAAAGCTCTGAGTTTGATCCCCAGCACTCCCTGGCAAAAACCCTAAAAGAATCCAGAAATGAGCCCACCCATATGTGGCTGACATTTTTTAAGTTTAGTTTCACACATTAGTTCTACTAGTATACAATGTACAAAATAACAGCTTTTAATGTAGTCACCTTAAAATCTGATTGGTAATTCAGATTTTTTAGTACATCTTCCCCAGTATGCTGGTACTTAAAAATACTTTTTGTTGTGATAGAAAAAAAAAAATCTAAGTATACTCTGCTGTGAAAGAGAAACCTACTCTGCAACTGCAAGGGTTTTCTGTACCTCTCCAAGAATGGCAAATTAACAGTTAATATTAATTAACAATTTTTGTACTAGGCACCAACTTGTACCACTTGGTGCCCTCTATCTATAGAGAATAAGAAAGACAAACTACACAAACAGCTCTCAGTAGAATGGACATTTCAACAAGGGACTGTCAGATGAGTTTAGTTTTTTCTTTGAAGTTTTTTTCTCCCTTTCTTTTCATAGTGCTTTAATTTCTGGAACGATTTATATTCTATTTAAACAGGTAATAAAATACAACTACAGCACTCATATATCCCATGGATAGTAGTTTAAATTGGAATTTTTTTTGGAGACCAAGCATACTCTATGATCAAAAATTTGGGCATGCTTTTTGACCTGGTAATTCCAATCCTAGAAATTGAACTATAATTATAAAAGGTATGTTATTTTATAGCATTTGTCTTTCTTTGAGGAAATTTTTTAATAAAATGGGAAAACTTAATATACCGTATCTTATAACATGGGTTTATTCAAATACTTCTTGGTAAGATATGGTCACTTGAAATAAATGACTACATAAAAAATATATCTAGAACAGCCCATTTTTTCTCATCCCACTAAAAGTAAGCACACTGTTTTATTCACTACTTTATTCCTACCACTCAGAACAATGACATACGGTAGCCACTCAAAAACTTTAAAATGAATGTATTTGAATAATATAAACAAATATAGAAAAGTTTTAGAAGTATATATCACAGAATCACATACCATGTTCACTTATTTTAGTGAAATTCGAATATACAGACTAGGAGCTGGGGATTTAGCTCAGTGGTAAGAGTACTCGCCTAGCAAGCACAAGGCCCTTTGATCCCCAGCACCCAAAAAACAAAATTAAAAATCAAATGTACAGACTAAGCAAAACAAAAGAAAGAAATGTGAACCTGAAGAGGGGAAAGAAAATCTGAATCTGCTGTTGTCTCCTTAGGCCCGAGTCCCTTCAGCTCTCACACAGTGAACACCACATGAAGTGTACCCAGCATGTAAAAGAGAATTTTTAAACATAACATGGTCCCTAAATATAAGCCAACTACTACATCTGGTGCTCCACCCAGAAAACAGTACTTTTCTCCAAGCTGACCTCTGAAAAGGATAAATCTGACTAGAGAAATTGTGCTTTAGAAAATGACATTAGAATCCAACTTTCCCATCTCCAAATAAAATACAACTCTACTGCATGCCATGTTGATAATCACAGATATATCTGGGTTGTGAATGTGCTTAACATCCTTTTCTTTTTTTGGGTGGGGGACGTGCTAGGGATCGAACTCAGAGCCGTGCATTTGCTGGGCAAGCACTCTACCACTTGAGCTAAATCTCTAGCCCCTCATTTTATTTTCTAACATTTCTGATTTACAAATGTCGCTTTCATAAGAAAAAAGCTCCATTTTTCAATAATCCACAATACACTTTTCTACACTTATCACAGAAATGCTAGACCTGGTATCAGCATTTCCCTACTTGACCTAACAAACTACCTTGACAATACATTATCAATTGTTAATAAATGTACTCATGCTGCACATTATATTAGACTAGTGTTCTATATTTTAAATAATTCCTTAATTACATAATTCAAACTATGTATGTCTTTAAAATGTAGGCAATTGTAAATTTCTATTAAGATTCACCTAAATTTGTATAAAGTAGAAATTTTTAAATTTTTTTTTTTAATTGTTGAAACATTTTAATTTTTTTTTTTTTTTTTTTGGTGCTGGGAATCGAACTTAGGGCCTTGTGCTTGGAAGGCAAGCACTCTATTCACTGAGCTAAATCCCCAGCCTTTAAATGTTTTTAAAAAATGAAAAATAAGGTACCTGAACATCATAGAGTGCTACAATATTTTCATGCTGAAGTTCCTGTTAAACAAATTGAGAATTTAGAATAAGTATTCCAGTAATTTTAATATTTTGATATATAAATAAAAATTAGGTATACACACATATTTACTATTTTGAGCATATTACACCTTTATTAATAGCCTAAAAATTCAATCTATTGAAAAACAAAATGCGCCTCTTCAGACTTTGGATGGGACCTAAGTATTTTTTTCAACAACACCATTTTGTAGACTCCTAACAAAGTCAGTATTCTTGTTTGCAAAACAAATGCAATTGCACGGCCACAGACTTACTACCAAATATAGTATAAATTTCTAATGGCAATATAAAATTCCAAAGTGCTTTTAAAAAGCGTATTATCTACCTAAAAGAAAGCATATTTCTCAGCTGTAAGAGCTATAAATCTTACCAAAGAATTCTCCACAAGATAGTTTTAAAGAAATCTGGTAAGTGTAGAATGAGAGTTCCATGCTCATAGCAGTCTGGGAAACACTGGGTTAAATATGTTGAAACTAGGAAAATTTTTCAATGTCTTTAGTGAGCCATGTGTTTTGTGACTGTCCAAGTATTTGATAAATAGGATTTCTCAAATGTATTTGACCACAGAATCCTTTTCTTTCTCAAAACATCTCACTTGGATAATACTGGCTAGAAGTAATCTAAAAAGACTACCTCCAAGGGAAAAAAAATCTTCAATTAAAAAAAAAGTGGCCCCACGACTCTCAAAGAAACTTAATTGCAAAGTGAAAGGGATTAATAGGTGAGTACCAGCTAGGCCTGCCTAACCCTCTTTTCAAACAGTAACACAGTAGGTAGAAAAGCAAAAAAATTATGAGAAACTAAAATCAGTTTTCATAGACTCCTTCTAAGGTTGGCCAAGAGCTACAAATATCTGTTATTAAAAATAGCTTCAGCCAGGCATGGTGGCACATGCCTGTAATCCCAGCTCTTGGGAGCCTGAGGCAGGAAGATTGCTGGGAGTTGGATGCCAGCCTGGGGGACATAGAGAGTTCAAGGCCAGCCTGCACTACATAGCAAGATCCTGTCTCAAAATGCAAAAATTAATTAATTAATTAATTAAATAAAATAGCTTCAGTGTACCCAATGCTTAAAAAAACTGAGCATATAACAATGAACAACAGCTGAAAACTATCAAACTTGGCCCAACTACCAAAATTGAAAAGGATGCCATCATGTGTATTTAATTTAGATTTAGTTTTAGTCTAGATGTAATAATACACAAAGTAACATACCTTTAAAATTTTAATTTCCTTTCCAAGCAGTATTTGTGATTTTGACAAATTCTTTTTATTAATACTTTTAATAGCTACCTCCCAATCAGTTTTCTGAAAAGAAAAAACAGTGTTACTCCCCAAAATTACTACACAGACACAACAGGGTAAAAAATCTATAAGCACAAAATGTTTTCAGCAGCAAATAAAATGTGCAGCCCTGGGGAAACATAAAAAAGAATCTCAATCTCCAGCAACTGGAAAATTATTTCATAAATCAGTGTAACAAGCCAATGTTCTAAGCACAGCTACTAAAAACAGTAAATATAAAAATTACATAGGAACTAGCATCAAATAAAAAAAGATCACAGTTTACAACCACATAAAAGTTATGGAGAAAAGTGTATATAAACTTGAAAAGTGGTGTGATTAACTAAAAACAGTAATGTTAGCCTGGCTAGATTATACTGTTTTACTTTTTTCCTTGAGTTTTAAGTTGTTTTCACAATAAAAGAAAAGTAAGCAACAAAGACAGTGCACTTTTAACGTGGCCCTTGGCAACAATCACAGGACAGTCAAAGCCTTTATGATTATTGCCACCCTCCAAGCCTTTCCAAATTCTTTAGATTCTGAAACCTCATGTGACCCTGCTTGCGAAACAGCAAAGGCTTTTTTTTTTTTTTTTAAGGCTTGAACATGAGTACATGTTTATTTGGATGGAAGATGAAGCACCCAACTATTCTTCCCGCTTTAAGCCCGTCTAACCCAGGAGGGGTAAGATGGTACCCTGCCTGGTCGGGTTGTAGGAAAACCAATGTGGGAAAAGTGATACCTCTCAGTTTGAGAAAGCCTAAGGCTAACAGGAAAGCCGCCCATTTTCCACTGGGTCTGCAATTATCAACTTCAGAGGTGACAAGCCCTGGAAGCTCGGGGAAGAGAGGAGGGGGACAAAGCAAAGGTCCATCCACGCTCGAGCATCGAGAGGTGCGAGGGACTGCTCAGGCATTTGCGGTCCACGGTAACTTCAGGTGGAAAGGTTTCTCCGTGTGGCGCACAAGGGCGAATCCCTGAGTGCACTCTGGTTACCAAGCACACTGACAAGGAGGGGATCATCAGCAGCCAGGCGCCCGTCGGTAGGTGGAGCGCTGCCTAGAGGCTCCGGCCTCAAAACAATCCTCGCAAGACCAAAACAAACCCCGCGACACTGACAGCACCCACAATGGCAGGGCCAAAGCGGCGACCCAAGTGTGTCTGTGTGTGTGTGTGCGTGTGGGTGTGTAAGGTGAGGACTCTTGGATCTTGCGGCTTCGCCGAATTTCAGGACCCCCCAGTCCGGTCGACGCCCAGGGGTCCCGGCCTCAACCCGGCCAGCTGGGCCGGCGGCGCTCACCTGACGGTGCCGCCCCCGAAAGACCACGGCAAAGGCCCCGTGTCCCACGAGGTCCCTCTTGCTGTATTCGAAGTCGCCCACCACCTCCATGGCCGCGCCCCGGGGGCATACAGCGGGCGGGCGGGCAGCGCGGCTCGGCGCGGCGCACCAGGATCAGCACCGCAGGTCCGCGAGCCCCGAGCGCGCCCGCGGGCGGCGGGACAGGGGCAGTCGCGGCCCCGGGCCCGGCCAGACGCTCATGCCGAGAGGCCGGAGCGGAAACGTGCGAGGCCGATGCGCCGAGCCGGGGTCAGCGAGGCCTGGCCCGGCCCCGGCCGCTCCTCATGGCCCGGCCTGCCGCCGGCCGCGGGCTCTCCGGCGAAGCGGCCTCGGCGCTGCCCGGCCAGAGGGGGAGCCGCCGTCACTGTGCACCCCCAGAGCCGCGCGAGCGCCCAGGGGAAGTGCACGGTCCGGACGTCCCCATCCCCAGTCCAGTCAGCCGCCTCGACCCTCCCCGCTTGGGTCGCAGCTGCTCTGGGGCCGCCGCCCTAGAACCCTCACAGCGCCGGCCCCCGCGCCGCCCTGCTCGCGTCGGTGACCAACGAACACACTCTCGCGCTGGCCGCTCCCGCGCCGACTGCCGGCCCTCCGCGACGTCAGTGCGCCTTGTGGGACGCAGCGCGCGGCGAAGTAGGCTCCCTCCGCCGAGAAAATGAGTGCGCGCCGGGGTCAAATCGTCCCCAGCAGAAGCAAGCCCATAGTCGTTCAGTGAAGAAACAATGATGGGAGTCCCTGCGGCCGCAACTAGACATCCGCTGCAGGCTCCGAGCTGGCCCAGGGGCCAGATTCGAGCTGGCCACGCCCTAGCTTCGAGTCTACTGAAAGGGATTTTCAGAGAGGCCAGTCTTGAACTCCAGCTGCAGGCAGGACTGGGGTCTCCCTTATGCAGTGTGGACTCCAAAGATCCAGGGAGAGCAAAGGAGAAACTCCTAGAGTCGGGCCTCGCCCAGGCCCTCTCAAATCACACGCTGCCAAACTGCTGTCCTTCTCCCACCTTTCTCAGGCTTTACTCGCTGGAGGGGGGGTCCCTAAAGGGTAAGTGCCTGGCAGGAATTCTGCGGGGGGGAGTGGAGGGTGGTTGTGAGAGAAGCTAATGACAGCGCAGGATTCTCTTCTCGCACAAATATTTATGTACAGGCCCATGTTGTCCACTCCAGGTGTCCTGCCAGTGTGATGGACTTCCCTTAAATGGTTTTAAGGAGCCTTCTTTTTCTACATGATTACTAAGGCTGTTCAAGTGACAGGGAACTTAATTGTTAACTTTCCCTCAAGGAAATACTTTATGAACCCATTTTATATAAAGTATGCTTGAAAATTCACTTCCCACGTTTCAGTGTGTGTCCAGAATTTTTAGGGTTTTGTTTCCAGGTTATCTCTTACATTGCCCATCTCTGCAACTCATCTCTGAAGATCAGGCAGGAACACTAAAGACCACTAGATTTGAGACAGTCAGCTCAGAATTCTGAGATAAACTGTCTTTGTCTATTTTCTGCTGCGGATAACATAAAACCACAGACTGGGTGAGTGTATGCATTCATTTTCCATTGCTATAACAAATTCCCTGAGGCTGAAGCCTGGTGTTTGCAATAGTGCAGGTCTGTTAGCTACTTAGGAAGCGGAGGCTGTAGTATGGCCAGCTTAGGCGATTTAGCAAGACTTTGTCTCCGAATAAAAAGGACTGAGAATGTAGTTCAGAGGTAGAACATCCCTGGGTTCAAAACCCATTACTACACATGCGCACACACATGAACAACCTGAGGCTGGGTACTTCTGGTGGACTTATTGTGGTCACCTTCAGCAGAAATGCCCAGCTGAACTGAGTTGGTGTGGTTCTGAACACCGAGGATCTATCTGAAGATTACTGCCCACACAACATAAAGGAGAACGGGAGCTGAAGCTAGGGGGCCGGCTGTTTCCCAAGAGAAGTTCTGTTGTGGCTGGTTCTCCAGAAGGAAACTTGGCTGTTCTTGTCACAGAAGGAGCTTGGTGCCTTGCCATCCTTGGGGATGGCTGCTGTTGGCTTCATGGGAGCTCTGGTCTTCCTCTCCACTGAAAGCATTGTATCTTGGTTCCAGTATATATTTCTTCAGCTTTTAGTGCAGATAGGGATTTACATGGGACATTGCCATGGGCTCCCAGCGCTTGATTGGATCTTCAGGTCTCCAGTGCATAGATAGATGTTCGGCACTCTTCCTGCATTTGGCTTGTGTGTGTGAATGTTGTAATTTGTACTTGTCCTGTATTACATCTGCTCTCTTGCAAACCATTGACTCTAGAACCTACTGACTCTAGAGACCATCTGACTAGGACAGTACTTTATAAAGAGGTTTATTTCACTCACAGTTTTGGAGGCTAATAGTCTACACAGCATAGCACCAGTACTGGCAAGGGCCTCATGGCAAATGGCATCGTGACACGAGCCCATGGTGAAGAAAACCACATGGCAAAGAAGCCAGAGTGGGAAGGAGGCAGTTTTGCTGTAACAACTCACTCTGGAGAAAGCTAACTGGGTTCCAGAAGAACTACATTAATCCCTTCCAAAAGCAGCACCCGCATTGAGCTCTCACTAAGCTCTAATCTTAAAACTTTCTCCACTGCTGCAGTCAGAACCAAAGCTTTCAGCACACAAGCTTTTGGAAGATACACTTCAATCATATCCAAACCACAGCAGTAGGTTGTTAAGAAAATTTTATTTTGGCTCACAGTTCTTGGTTTAAGTATAAGGGGTTGCATCTGGTAATGGGGTATGTGTGAGTGTGTGTGTGTGTATGTGTGTGACTGGGGATTGAACCCAGGAACTTTGCACTGAGCTACATCCCCAACCCTTTTTTATTTTTTATTTTGAGACAGGGTTCCATGAAGTTGCTAAGTTGCCCAGCCTGAGCACGAGCTTATGATCCTCCTGCCTCAGCTTCCCAGAGTGCTGGCTAGGTGATGGCTTTCTTGCTGGTGGAGTCCTGAGGTGCCACAAGGCATCAGGGAGTGCAGAAGAGATCCAGTCAAGCTGTTCCCCATTCCCTAGTGCTGGGAAATTGAACCCAGAGCTTCACAATACCAAGCAGGTTCTCTACCGCTGAACTACATCCCCAGACCTAAACTGGCTGTTACGGGAGGCTCATCCTCAAGATAACATATTAATCTAGTAACAGAGTGAATGGTTATTAAGGCAGAGTCCTAATCACCTCTTACAGGTCCTACTTCTTAATATCTCATAATGAGAACTAAATTTCGACATGAGTTTCAGAAGGAACAAACCATACTCAAACCATAGCGCCCTCCTTCCTTACACTTTCAAAATGAGAGTCTTCGGATTCCTGCTCCCACAACTGTGTGCTCTTATATAATCCTATTTTTACTTCAAAAAATCTGGCCCAGGTGGTTGTGTTAGACACTGAAAATCTGGAGCCTTCAAAAATCAAGAATAAGTTAAGCAGCCTTATTACATGCATATAGAAATTGAATGATCCATATAGAAATTGAAAGATTCTCTATAGTCTATCTCTAGATGTACATTTAAATAGGATATGGGATTTTAATATGCTAAAATTCACTCAATAATAGCTCTTTGAGAATATGTGTCTTAAAAGTTATAGAACCCTAAATAAGTCATTTGAATTACCATGCCTCAGTTTCTTCATTTGTAAACTGAGGATAAGAATAGCCACTACCTCATTGGGTAGTTAAGAGGATTAAATGAGCTAAAAGTGTAAAGTGCTTGGAACACTGTCTGGCACATGCAGCACCAGTTAAGTACTGGTTAAGTAAGTAAAGTGAAATCAAAGCTAGGATTGGGCAGTACTTCAAACTCAAAACAGTGCCCTGAGGATCTTCCCTGCTGTCTTCTGTACACTCCCCAAGTGGTCGTCAAGTAAATAGAGACCAAATTTTTCAGTGCCAGAGATACACCATATACACCTGCTAGGGTAGGTTATCTAACAGACACCTGGAGAACTCACTTCCTGTAAACCTTTGCAGAAGGAATGAGTGTAACATTTCAGGATAGCAGGGACGCAGCCTGGGAGGGAGATAAGAAAGCTGCAGTAGAGCTGGCAGAATTTCTACAAAGTGCACCGCAGCAGCCAACCTACAGGAAGCTCAGGGAGAGCTCACCCGGGCTGCCCAGAGGTGGCCACACCTGCCAACTTCTGCCTACTTACGGAGCAGCACTCAGCCTTCCTGCTGGTCACTTCACTGTCCATAGAGAACAACTATAAGTTTTGTAGTCTAAGCTGATGCATATTTTACATAAGGCATATATTATCCCTAAAGGTCCCACTGAAGATTTCCAAAACTAAGCTCAGTGTGGTGGCACACACCTGTAAACCCAGCACTTTGGGAGGATGAGGCAGGAGGATTGCAAGTTCGAGCCCAGCCTGGGCAACTTAGCGACTTAGTGAGATCTTGTCTCAAAATTAAAAATTAAAAAACAAGAACAAATCGAAGAAATAGGCTGCATATGTAGCTCAGTGCAAAAGCCCTAGGTTCAATCTCCAGTACTGGAAAAAAAAAAATCCCTAAACTCCCATTCACAAGATTGCTGTGCTAGCAATTGAAGCTAACCATAATTAATATATAACCTGTGATCAATCCTGAGGACCAAAATGTATATATACATAATTTTGAGGTTTATATTTATATATTTATTTACTTATTTGGGTTTTTCAAGACAGGGTCTATGAAATTCAGGCTGGCCCTGAACTCACAGCAATCCTCCTGCCTCAGCTTCCAGACTACTAGGGTTACAGGTGTGTGCCACCACTCCTGGCTATTCTTGTGAATAGTTTGGGTGCATAATTTTGAGATATTTCTATTTAATGCTACTAAAATTACATCCCCACACTAGAACATTACAAAAGTGTTAAGAAGCCACCTGAAGGCCCTTAAAGTGGACACATCTTGTGCCCTGTACTCATAGGCCAAGCATGTACAGCTTGCACACATAGGATTTTTGACCTTGAGTGTCACTATTGAAGTGAGAGATGGAGAAGCTCTGTTAAGAAAATGTTTAGTTAGGACTATGTGGGTTGCAAATAACACATCAAATATGATGAAGTAAAGAATAGAGATAAAGATATAGGTGTGCCTCTCAAAGTTCCCAGGCAGAGCCTCCAAAGCAAACTACCAATAGAACCAGGGACCCACACAGCACTGCTCAGTACCTGCCTCATTCCTCTCTGGCCACAGATCTCCCACATTTCTGAAAGATAAGAACTAATAGCTTGCCAGTTCCAAACCCAAGTCCTTAAGGAAGAGGTTCTAATCATGTCAACATCAGTGAGGTGATCAACAATAAACAATCACCTAAAGATGAGGAGAGGAGCAGAGGAAGGCTGGTCACCTCACATAACCTTGGCTACTCCCAGTAAGACAGTGGATGTTAGAGGAGCAAAGCTGTTCATCACAAGTGGGCCCTGAATAGGCACCCTAGAAAGTGCACATCATAGTTGGAATTTAGGTTTTATTCAAGAATAGAAGCAAGGAAGAATGTCTAGTTTGCATCTGAAATCAAACTGTCAACTTAATTCATCGTCATTCTCTATTTGCCCTATTACTATATTGTGTATATGTATACACGTGTATGTGTGTGTAAATATGATAAAACTATTGAAATGTTTCAGTACTCATTAATAAATAGTGTAATAGTCATTACAACAACAGGTAAAATTAATAGCTAGTGTAAACTCATTAGTTGATCATCCAAATGCTGTAGGATTCTCTAATGATAAAGGGCCTTCTGTGAAAATCAACGTGAGCAATGTTTTCTTTGGCAGAGAGGCAGTTTAGAAGTAAGGAGAATTATAAGTCTTTTTTTTTTTTTTTTTTTTTTTTTTTTTTTGGTGGTGCCGGGGATCGAACTCAGGCCCTTGTGCTTGCAAGGCAAGCACTCTAATCACTGAGCTAAACCCCCAGCTCCTATCAGTCTATTATTAACTTCAAATTACATCATTGCTGTTACTTCTATTTTGGTTTTATTGTTTCCACTTTGATCACATTGCTGATGCTTTGAAATTCTTGTGAATAGTTTGGGTGCAGTATTTTGGTATTTATACATGCAAGAAACTGCAATAAAATATGGAAAATAACCACATAGAAGGAAAATAGCTGGGTATAGTGGTGCATAACCATAATCTCAGCTACTTGAGTGTCTGATAGACGAGAATACTAAGTTTGAGGCCACTGTGTAAAATTTAGCAAGAGCCTGTCTCAAAATCAAATTAAAAGTGGGGTGGGGTGTTAGGGATGTAGTTCAGTGGTAGAACTTGCCCAGCAAGCCCAAGGCCCCAGGTTCAGTGC
This sequence comes from Hystrix cristata, assembly GCA_004026905.1. Lineage (NCBI taxonomy): Eukaryota > Metazoa > Chordata > Mammalia > Rodentia > Hystricidae > Hystrix > Hystrix cristata. The sequence continues at coordinate 10,035 of PVJO010012161.1, read as the reverse complement.
CCAGTACCATAAAAAAAAGTTTGGATACATAATGATTTGTTGTGGTGGTTGTTTTTTGGCGCTTTTTATTTTTTCGAGATAATGTCTCATTATGTAGTCCATGCTAGCCTTGAACTCACTATGTAGCTCAGGCTGGCCTTGAACTCCTGATCCTTTAGGTGGGATTATAGGTGGAAGTGCTGGGATTACAGGTGTGTGCCACCACACTCAGCCCTCCTAAAATTTTTAGAAATATCATGACTACCAATCTTCTGAATCATAAACAGATCTTTTGAAATGATAGCAATAATAAAATTCAGCCTAGATATCTTCTGAGGCAATGCAAAAGCGAACACAGCAGATGAGCAGTTTTTAATATTGTGCAAAAGTCATTCTAAAATTTGCATGTCTAAAATATACACTTTGGGGGCTGGGGATTTAGCTCAGTGGTTACAGTGCTTGCCTCGCAAGCACAAGGTCCTGAGTTCGATCCCCGGCACCCCAAAAAAACCTTGCAGGTTTGCTGGGGATTTGACTCAGTGGTTAAAGTGCTTGCCTTGCAAGCACAAGGACCCGAGTTCGATCCCCAGCACCAAAAAAATAAAAAATAAAATAAAATATACACTTTATTTCAACCCAAAATATGAGTGTCCTGTTTTTGCTATAGTAATAGGACCTCAAAAACTTACATATTTCGTAGGCAATATTCTGTTAATGTTAATGATTGAAATAAATAATATTTGTAAACATCACTGAAGTGCATTTCAAAGAATATCATGAGTCTGTTTCCCAAATAAAGCACCTAAAGCTCCTAAGAGAAATACTTTATTGAGGATACAATAAGGAAAATGAAAAACATTTTAAATTTCAAGGCAAACTAATGAAAAATTTAAATAGGAGCAGAGGGCATACTCCAGTGGCATTGTAAGGCCCTGGGTTCAACCCCCAGCATCTAAAAAAAAAAATTAAGCAATCTACTTTGTAGTTTTAAAAGAATAGAGTGGCTAGGGATTTAGCTCAGTGGTTGGAGTGCTCAGGGCCTAGCAAGCACAAGACCCTGAGTTAGATCTCTGGCACCAAAAAAAGAAAAAAGAAAGAAAGAAAGAAATAATACAGCATTTTTAGCCATTATGGATTAACTAGAACTTCGAAAAAGAACAACCTATATAGATGTATCTAGATTTGCACTCCATCTCATAAAACAAAGATCCACTGAAGAAACCAAATAGCTATTCAAGGTTGGGTTCCCAGGAACCAGATGCCAACAGAGACTGGGTGCAAGATGACTATTAGGGATTAACACCAGAGAAGAAGGCAGGACTATAGGGAGGGAGAAGAATATGATGCAGACTTGACCACTCTGGGGTTTCCCCAGCAGAAAATTCTGGAGCAAAACATCAGAGTGGTCCAGCACTGAGCCCAAATATCCTACCTCACTCCCTCTCCTGGCAAGAAGGTGAGAAGATCATCTGCTGCTGAGGTCCCGAAGGCTGGACAGCACCTCTTTCCTTCAAAGGGAATCTGGGCAGCTCATCTACAAGTCTGCTACAACTTCTTGGAAAACTTAAAGGACAGGCTGCAGTATTCTACCACTATCAATGCCATGTTTATTACTTCACATAAAGGTATTCTAATAACATAAAATGCAAATCTTAGGACTGTTAATTGTTCAGTGAACCCTTACAGATTATGTGGAACTAGGATGAACAATTGAAAGTATATATTAAATTTGATTGTTAGTGCTCAAGAAAAATGGTTTCAATGAGAAACATATGTAAAAACTTTATTTAGAGGGGTTAAGAACGTAGTTCAGTAGTAGAGCATGTGCTTAGCTTGCATAAGGTCTTCACTTGGATCCCCAACCCTGCCACCACCAAGAACAACTACAACAAAACTTCATTGGATTTTACACAGACAGTGCCAGTGTATTGCTTGGGAAGAAAGCTTAAAATTTCAACCAAATGTTTAGAGGATTTTCAGGCATTTTAATTTGGCAATCACTTTAAATAGTTTCTTGAATCTCAGCCACTAGGGAGGCTAAGGCAGGAGGATGACAAATTTGAGACCAGCCTGAGCAATTTAGGGAGACCTCACCTCACAATAAAAAAATAAAAGAGCCAGGCATGGTGCACATGCCTGTAATCCCAGCATTCTGGGAGGCTGAGGCAGGAAGGCTGCAAGTTCAAGCCTGACCTGGACAATTTAGCAACTTAGAAAAACCCTGTCTTAAAATTTTTTTAACTTTTTAAAAATTTTAAAAAGAGCTGGGGATGTAGCTTAGTGAGAAGCCTCTGGATTCAGTCTCTAGTACTGCAGTAAATAAATAGGGCTGGTGGTGTCACTCAGTGGTAGAGAACACTTGAGTTCCACCCCCAGTACTGAAAAAATCCCCAAACCTTTCCTTGATAAATTTTATATTTACTATTTTGTTTTTGAGATAGGGTTTCACTATGTAGTTCAAGCTGGCCTTGAACTCACTATGTAGCCCAGCCTGGCTTCAAACTTGCAGTGATCATCCTGCCTCAGCCTCCCGAGTGCTGGGATTACAGGCATGTGCCACCATGCTTGGCATATTAGCTGTTATATATCAAATAAACCGAAGGGAGAATGAAACAAAATATCTGAAAGCTGGAATAGAAATTATGACAACCGGATGAGCACTTGAACCTTGAGAAGCAGCCTCTTGTCCTGCAATGACAAGCCAGCTAAAAAATGTGATCAGTCATCACTTACGAAGTTTAATACAAATTTTTAAAAGAAAGATGATAGGAAACAGGGAATAAACTTTGTGGAGATGGGAAGTGGATCTGGGAATCAGAGAGACAGGAGGAAGGGGAGGGCAAGGGGAAGTAAAAATGTGATATGCATGGGCATTGATACCTATATATGAATATATTCATTATGTATTGCAAATATATAATAAGAAAATTTTAAAATAAAATTTAATAAAATTGTAAAATAGTGCTAAAAACGTAGTAAGTGAATTCTTTTTAGAATTTGGATTCAATAAATGATATTTTAATAGAATTCATTATCTTCATAAGAATATTGTTAAGCTGTGCTAGGGATGTGTCTCAGTGGCAGGTCACTTGCCTAACATGTGAAGCCCTGTGTTCAACCCTAGCACCACACACACACACACACACACACACACACACGTGCACACACACACAGAGTAAAGCTGATAGATCAGTTCAATGGTTTTCATGGACTTTGAGGACTCCTGAAGGTCTCCAAAATATTTTCATGATTTTTGTGAGGTCAAAACTATTTTCATGATAACACAAAGAGAAGAATTTGCCTTTTTCATGGCATCAGTATCTGAACTGATTCTGTACAGTGACACTAATCTGAACTTCGCTGAATTCCACTTTTGCTTGAAAAGACAACTGACAAACCTGGTTATTTGGATTTGGTTTTTAAAAGACATTTTCTTGAAAAATGAATGAAATGAGTCTATCACATCAAGGAAAACAGTACTGACATTATTTATTCCAAGGATAAAAATTTGAGCTTTCGAGCAAAAATTATTATTTTGGAAAACTGGTGTTCACTACTATGAGTTTAATAGCCCCCAAGACTTAAAGAAATTTCTGGCTGCACGGTAGCCTCCGCTGTGGTCTCTGACATGGCATGTGCTTTTGGTTTTGCTTTTTATACTCTTTTTCTTTTTTCGACCCAAATTTGCTCTGCAGAGCCAATTTTTCCCCTGCTTGTTTACCCTGAATTAAGAAAAAGGAAACAAAAAGCAATTTCTGCTGAGATCTGGTTAATAAATGTGATTTTTAAACGTTGTATAATAAAATGTGTCACTACTTGGAGGATCTGCATAACTCAATTAATCAATATTTTCCAAATGACCATTGCGTGACATATAAAACCAATGTAGGTAAATGTCCCGTTCAGAGTGCAAGGTCCACCAACAAATTTTAATCTAGAGTATGAAGAGTTTATTGATATGGTTCAGATCCTACACTGTAACTAACTTTTGAGAAAAAAACCACAGGTCAAATTTGGGTGCACTCTCAGAGAAAAAAAACCAACAAGACTATCAAAACACTCCTCCATTTTCCAGCAACATATCAATGAAATTCTATTTTCTTCATATACTTCAACCAAAATAACATAATCAAAACAGATTGAATACAAACACAGAGATGAGACGAGCTCTCTTCTTTTTTTGGTGAGGGGGAGTGCGGGGATCAAACTCAGGGCCTTGTGCTGCTAGGCAAGTGCTATACCACTGAGCTAAGTCTCCAACCCCTAGCTCTCTTCTATTAGCCAGACAGATATCAAAAAGAAATACAAACATGTAAAACAACACTCATCAATTTTTTGTTTTAAATAGTCTGGTTATTTTTCATAATCTATCATTCATATTAATATTACTGTATTTATTATTCTAAAATACATTATAAAATAGATATTTTCACAAATTTCTCCACTCTAGTTTCTTATACCATCTAGAATAGATAGAAACCACATAAAGCAACATTTATTTTCATAATAGCCAGGTGAAGTACTATGTGCCCGTAGTCACAGTTATTCAGAAGGCTGAGGAAGAAGGATCACTTTAGCCCATCAGGAGTTTGAGGCCAATCTGTCTCAATAAATAAATAGACAGGCAGGCAGATAGATGGTGTGAGGACTTGGCTCAGTAATAGATGACTTTCCTAGCCCTCACAAGGCCCTGAGTTCAATCCCCAGCACCACAAAAGAAACAAAAAAAAAAGAAAGAAAGAAAGAAAACAATACAGTAATGACAAAAATTCAGAGTGTGAAGGGTTTGTGAAAAAAATGTTTGAGAACCATTCCAAACTGAGTAGTCCACACTTAGCTTAGGCAACTACATGCTCAAATGTTGTGACACACACTGAGGAGGCCAGACCTTCGTCTGCACTGTGCCGTTTACAGGAAAGTGGCTCTTTTGCTGTGGGACCTTTGGCCTCTCCCTTTCCTCTGTGGGCCTCCCTGTTTATTACAGAAATGATATTCAGCTGCTGGTGGGGGAAAAAGAAGAAATTCACTAAGTTGAGACGACTTCGGTGGCAAAATCACAAGTTCCTGATGATGTATTATCAAGAGGATAAAGATATAGTTTTCTTTAGTCTCTCATAAGGAAAGGGCTCTGTTGAACAATTTTATTCCCAAGTTTGTCTCTTAGTACAGATCCAGTGGTTCTTAGTTTTTCATTAGAGAAGTCTCTAATCATGAGGATTTACTTATAGTTGTGTAACTGCCAACACTGGGAAACTGAGATTTCCCATTTTTCTCTCCATTGTGGTAAGAACTGCTGATTTGATATCTTTACCCGACTGAAGAGGAAGTGAACATTCTTTCTTGACCACAGGCCTCAAAGCCATCTTCTCTGCCTCATCAGGACCTGGCTTGGATCCCTGCCTGAGGTCAGCCACATACTGCACAGCTGACCTCAGGGGAGGGAGCTCATGGGGACTACAGGTCTTTTTCAAGGAAGAAGTAAAACCCCCTGGCAACAAGAAATAAAACCACATGTGTGGTCTCAGTGGAAAAATGGGGGAGGGGGTGTGGTTCAGGGGTAGAATGCTTGCCTGGCACACACAAGGCCCTGGGGTCCATCCCTAGCACCTAAAAAAATTAAAAAAAAAAATAGAGAGGAACCAACTTGAGCCCTGCTCCAGGGTTATCCTGCAGCACTGTTCATTGACAGTGAGGGGGTCATCAGGAGAAGTTGGCAGCCTTGCTGTACCCCCTAAGGTTTCATAATGGGGTTCCTGCTCTAGAGAATCCACTACAGTTCAGGAAGTAAAGCCTGGCCTGACAGGTCATGTACTGATTTCATGAGCACCTGCAGATCAGGGGAGAGATCTGCTGAGGGCAGTTTACATTAACCACATTCCCAGAAGTTCTCCCTCTCTCTCTCTTTCTCTCTCTCTCTCACCCCCCCAACACACATTCACACACACACATGTATGCACACATACACACATGCTCCGGAGGGCCTTTATAGATTTGTGAGCAAAAACTCAACTATTAAGAAAGTAAACCAGTAAAGGTATTTGACAAAATGCACAATCCATTCATGATAAAATTTCTTTACAAACTAGAAGTAGAGGGGAACATCTCTCAACTTCAGTATTTGTCAAAATCTATAGAGTATACATCAAGAATGTAAACTGTGAGGTTGGGGATTTAGCTCAGTGGTAGTCCTTGCCTAGCAAGCACAAGGCCCTGAATTTGATCCCCAACACCCCTCCCGCCAAAAAGAATGTAAACTATGGACTTCAGGTGATTAGGACAAGTCAATGTGGTTTCAATGACTGCACCCAGTGCAGCACTCTGATGGCAAAAAGCAGACAGTTTCGGAGGCTGTGCCTGTGGAGAAAGGGGGCAGACAGTACGTGGGAATTCTCCGTACCTTTTTTTTATTTTTTATTTTTTTATTTTTATTTTTAATTTTTTTTGGGGGGGGGTTCCGGGGATCGAACTCAGGGCCTTGTGCTTATGAGGTAAGCACTGTAACCACTAAACTAAATCCCCAGCCCCTCCGTACCTTTTTTTAAGTAGTGGGGATGGTATCCAGGGCCTCAAGCATGCTAGGCAAGCACTCTACCACTGAGCTATGCCTCCAGCCCCAATTCTGTGCACTTTCTGCTCAATTTTACTTGGAACCTAAAGCTGCTGCTAAAAACAAAACCTTACCTCCCCACCTTTTTTAAGTAACCCAGGTTATGTTTCTCTTGTTGAAAATCTTGCAAAGTTTTTCATCTGACTCAGAGAAAAACCCAGAGACCTTATAATGACCCTTATAATGAGACCCTACACTGTCTGGTCTCTGCTCTGTGGTCTTGTCTCCAGTCACCATCCTCCTGGTTCCTTTGGCCCCAACATCACTGAACTACAAACAGGCACCTTCTCAAAGAGGCTGTCCCTGCTCACCTGTTCTAAAATTGTATGTCCCCCTACTTTTTGATACTTCCTACTTCCCTTTCCCTTTTTATCTTTGCTGCCTATCATTGGTTCGCATCTGACCTATTTTTTTCTTTTTTCCTATATATGGTCTGCTTCCTTTACTAGAGAACAAGCTCCTTTGGGACAGGGACTTTGTCAGGTATTTTGATCCTAAATACTTGTTGAATGAATGAATAAATGAACTATCTGGTGGGCTAGAATTCTTGTAATGGTAGATCATCATATATCCTCAGGCCTGAAAATCTCCATGGGAAGCAAAGCTTCCTGGGTACTAAGCGTGCTGGAATTGGAGTCAAGGATGTCTGCCGACCTGGGGCAATGTTGTGTGAGGCTTCACCCACATCAAGGCAAGTTAAGTCTTAACCAATATTCCTTTTCTTTGAGACTGTCTCCTTGGCCCCACTTTTTTATCCTTCTAAGGTTCCCAGCCCCTCTCTGAATGGCTCTCTTCTTACTTACATCTTCAGTTTAAAGGTGGTGCTGACTTGGAGTCCTATTTCTCTTAACCTTTCCCGTTTCCTGTGCTTTGAGCCATTTATGCTGTTTTAGCAGTGCTGGGGATTGAACCTAAGGCCTACGCTGAGATATAGCCCCAGCATTTTTTATTTTTGATTTTGAGACAGAGTCTTGCCAATTTGCTAAGTTGCTTTGGCTGGGCTCAAACTTATGATCCTCCTGCCTTAGCCTCCCAGAGTGCTGGGATTGTATGTGTGGCTCACTGCTCCTGCTTTTGAACCCTGACTCTCCAGGCCAAGCTTCCTTCCATGCAACCCTGCTGTGAAACATCTGTCATCTGCACCTCTGTTGTAATGGTCCCTGCCTGACCACACGCCCAATGTTTGCTGACAGAATGAATGTCACAAACAAAGGTGACTCATTTAATAAAGAGCAATGTTTTAAAGTAGACTTTCATTTTTCTATCTTAGAAAAACTCAGTTCTGGTGGATTCAAAAATTAAATGTAGGGGCTGGGGATTTAGCTCAGTGGTAGAGTGATTGCCTAGCAAGCACAAGGCCCTGAGCTTGATCCCCAGCACACACACACACACACAAAAAGGGTTAGGAGGAATTCTAGCTGGAAGGAAATCAGGTAATGAATGCAAAGAGAAAAACATAAGATGGTGTGTGACCTATGGTCCTGTGTTTCTGTAGTCGTGACATAAATGGGAAGGGTACTGTCTGCACACAGTACTAAGCATCTCTTTACATATGTTCCTATGTGACTGTATTTCCACCAGGAAAATCTGTAATAGGTTGTTAACATGTATCTCCTGGGAGAGAGGAAGAGAAAAGTGAGCAAAAATAAATGAAAAATATTTTAAAAAGCAATGAAAACAAAACCCTGGTATGTATACATATACCTTTTTTGAAAACCTAAGCTATAATCCCAGCACTTGGGAGGCTGAGGCAGGAGGATTTGCTACGAGTTCGAGGCCAGCCTGAACTACACAGCAAGATTGTGTTTAAAAAGAAAGAAAATCCACATGTGTATATACAAATAATAAAACGCACAAAAAACAGAAAGGTACTTGGATACCCTTTAAGCAAATTGGGCAAGAAACTGAGTTTCTATGCCAAGACTAGGCAGCCCCTTGTATTTGCAAAATTTTCACAATGAATTTCTATTGATCTTACAAGTAATGATAGTATTATAAACAAAAAAATCAGGAAAGATTTATTTATTTATTTAGGTGCTGGGGATCAAACTCGGGATCCCGTGCTTTCTAGGAAAGCACTTTACCACTGAGCAAAATCCCCAATTCCTGGGAAGATTTATTTTTTTTTGTTGTTGTTGTTATACTAGGCACCTGCTCTACCACTGAACTACATCCTCAGCCCAAGGAAGATTTCTTAATACCCTGCTACTAGACGATTCAATGGTTCCTTCTTCCTAACAAGTTCTCTGTTGTGGTCTATATCTAAATGTTCCCCCAAAGCTTCATGAGCTCAGAGGCATGGCTTTTGGGAGGTGACTGGATCATGAGCGTGTGATACTCATCCCTGCGTTAGTCATGAATTTATAGCCAGGTGAAGCCTGGTGAGAAGAGGTGATTCACTGTGGGTGTTGCCTGGAAGCGTATAGACTCCTCCTCCCTTGAGCCCCGCTCTGCTTCCTGCCTGCATGCCATCAACTTTTCCTCCTCTGCCCTGCTGCCCTCTCTGCCTTGGAACCAGCCAACTATAGACTGAAGCCTCTACAAATTGAGCCAAAATAAACTTCTCCCCACTTTAACATGTGGGTGTCAAGCATTTTGTCTCAGCAACAAGAAAGTAACTAAGATCATCTCCTTTGGTGTTCTCAAGGTTCATCCCCTTCTCTTGCTGTCTCTGTGGTCTCAACTCCTTTTGCAGCTTTTCACTTCTAAATATTCACACTGATGATTCCCTAGTCTCTCAGTTGTCTAGGTACTAAACAAATATTTAAGGAATGAAGAAATGATGTGCTTCCCTCACTACCTTCCTAACTTCATCTTCTTCACAGTCCTTGGTCCCTCTAACGGTACTCTAGCCCTGCTGGCTTATTTACAGTTGCCGTGCCTGGCACAAGCTGTTAACTTGGCCTGAGAACCCCTTCTTCCTGGTGTACACTTGACTCACTTTTCAAATTTGCCTAAAATCCATTTTAGTCTCTTGTGATTCCACCCAGACTTGACTAGTTACTTCTAGTTTTGTTTCTGACAGATCACCCTGGCTTGTCAGGTTCTCTAGTCCCTACATGACAGGCCTGTCTGGGTATGAGAACACAGAGCTGCCTGGAACATGATCCTTGAGACCAAGAAATGTATAATGTGGTGAAAAAAAGAGAAGAGGGAATAACTGCTACAGCAGGGCTGAGTGGCAAGGTAAAGTGAGTTAAAATTTACTCATTCAACAAATTGAGGGCTGGGGATTTAGCTCCAGCGGTAGAGTGCTTGCCTAGCAACCACAAGGCCCTGAGTTCAATTCCTAGCACCAAAACCCCCCCAAAACAAGAAACAACAAATTGAGGCACTTTTCTAGCCATGGGCTAAGACACAAATGAAGCAGACACAAATCATTGCTGGCATAGAATTTACCTCCCAGGGGAGGAGCCAGGCACTAGAGAGCAGGGATAAAATGGAGGAGG